>JAODTK010005776.1:0-201680 GCA_026419785.1 Sclerodactyla briareus | reverse complement strand
CCTATGCCAATATTTATCTTGGTAATACTGCATAACAATTTTTAGAAGGGGGCCCAAATTAGGGACAACATCGAAAGTTGATGTCCCTAATTTCACCCCCCATATTACATGTAATCATGCACATTGCCAATGTGAATCATGCAAATCTCACTTTCCTGGAGCTATTCTACAACTACAATTTTGTGAAGTGGTTTCACAGTTGAAATCATCCAAATTTTGGTTCAATACTAACTAATCTGTAAATAATACATACTAACTTGAATGATTTGTTCAAATGTTCAGTGTCTTTCAAGATATTTCAAGAAATATTATTAAAGTGTTGGAATTAGGGACATTAGGGGCCAGAATTAGCTCACTCAGAGGGGGCCTAATTAGAGACACCACATTCCTTCAGTGATCAACCCAGTTTGTACAATTACCTTAAGTTGACTGATATATTTTCTATTTTGATGTTTAGACAGGACATGTGGCACTATATACCTGGGAAATTCAATGCAAGTATCACAATTTGCACTTTCAGGGTTGGTTTAATGCCTTAAAGGGCCGAAATTTGGGACGTTTACCCTGAGTGAACTTGCTCTGATTTTGTACAGGACCACTATTAGCCAGATAAGAAAAGTGACTTTCTGAAGACACCTTGCGAATAACATGACTCAATCTTTTGTGAAATGTGTTTGTATCAGTCCATCTACAAGCCTGTTTCGTTATTTGATGATTTTTAAATTTTTTCAGAGTGCAAATTTTACCGTTATTTTTGGTCCCATTCCACATGGGTAACATAGAAGTGTACATGAACCATTTTACATAATCATGTCAATTGAAAGTTACTGATGCCTGGGCTTACATAGTGTTTGCTCTTATGCCCTGCAGTGTTAGGATATCGTAGTAAATTTCGGAAGTCCCTGTGTGTGATCAAGTCGGGCCGGGAGGTCATAAATAGTCACAATTTATTGTGGCAATTTTAATGTTTTTTAAATACATTTGGGGCATTCTTCTAAAGACAAATCAGAACATATTGCTATGGAATTAAAAAAGGGCACGATTGCCGCAGGCTGAGGGCACGGCGGCCATTATGGCCGTAACCAATGGCAATTTTTATGGGGCATCACGGCCATTCGCTCGGGCACGACGGCCATGGCGGTCGTGGCCGTCGTTCAATCGCAGCCCTGGGGGCTAATTCCAATCACAGGTACAATCCCGAATCTTATTACCACCTACACCTAAAGCTACAGTAACCCCTACCCCTCGCTAACCATAATCCCACCCCTAATTCCCCACACTAATCTCATAGTTATACATCTAGTACAGTTTACAGGCATTCCACACACAGTCACGTGATTCAACACACCACTCAGTTCTATCCGAACACTAATCCAGGAGAGGAGGCAAGTTATCGTTCTACGGCCGTGGTTCGTTGATGAGCTCTGCTTGACTTCCTGAACCCTGGAAATCAATTAAAACATAATCAACTGTGCCAATGGCCGACACTCTCGTTTTCAACCTAATTCGATCTCCTTCTTTCCCTGTAGAATGTTTCAACGATCCGTATGTGTGAGACCCTTACTGCATCTGCTCTCTGTAGAGAGAGGTGGTCCCACAGGTATAGCCGTCAGCGACAGGTCCGGGTCACCCCACGTTCCTCGGCCTTGCAGAGCGAACACAGGGAGATGGCCCTGATGAACGTGCTAATCGAAAGTTGCTGCACGACCCATCAGTGGTAGATGCAAACACTGAGAATGGACTCAAAGGGGAAACCCCCATGCTCTTTCATGTTGAGACCTCGCTCGTCCAGAGTTTACGGTACAGGGCTGGTAGGAATTTGAGGGGTTTGGTTATGACTTTCAGATGGGTTTTGAGAAAGGGTGTGGGCAGACCTGCTCGCAAGGTGCACGTTGGCAGCGTTTGGTGACTGCTGTACCCGACAAAATAGTGATGACATCATCATCAGAGGGAATCTCGGATGATCTCACAATGACAGAAACCTGGGGCTGTGAGAGAGGATATTACTCATGGGGATCTATCCAGGCTTTCCTCGCCCTCTTCTGTTGTGATATGCTCCCTCCGAGATAGAAACTAATGACGGAATAACAAATCTCAACCAGGAGGGCCGAACCGGAACCGTTAGAGCTGAGGTTCCACCACCGATAACCAAGAGGTCAGTATCAAAATAGTAAATCATAAGCAGAAAACCCATTGGCCCATGGTGCATTCTACCGATGTCGTATCTATACCGACATGCAAGATGGATGCATTGTCTGCTTTTCCTCGGTACACGAGCGGTGACTTTGGAAACTACTGATGGACTCCCACTTTCCCATCCTGGTCAAAATAGTATTAATTTGGTACACTTATCTTCAGAAATTGAGAGGTATTTAAAAGGTTCCCTGCATCATAGCCATTCCGGACCATATAAACCTTGTTGATGTAACATTCGGGCCGGATCTGTGTATTCATTTCAAGTTAAACATGGAGTAATTTCAGTCAAATTAGTGGAGCACCAAACCTCGCTGAGGCAGCACTCTTCATGTAACCAGTACCCAATGCATTGAAGGACAACTGCAGGATGAATTATAAAGAGGCTAATATTATTTGTAGGAAACTGAATGCGTCAGTCCAAGCCCGAAGTTCATACAGCTTTCCGTAATGGAGTTACAGTCCTTTGAAGTTGTGCATGTGTATTGGGCAAGATCGAAACCATCTCATCATGCAGTATAAATAATGTCATACATTTTTATTTCCATTGAATTCTCACATTATTTTCACTTTGAAGCATTTAGTCCCTTGGGGAAACAAAAAAAAAGGATTGCTATAGTGGGTTGGTGGGTGTGATGGTTACTTTAGTGAGAGAAAGCAACAGAACCTCTGCTAAATGATGATTTATTCAACAAAATGAAATATATGACATAACTTTCCAAGTTTTCCAGGAATTGCGTTTTTAGTCCTACTGTTCGTGTTGTCACACATTAGGCTTCCGATTATGGGCCCTGATTGGCTGACGAGTCATGTGACCCCATTACATCATCTAACACCGACTAACAGTCCCAGGAAACTGATAGTAGGCCACGCCCACTGCTAGCACTGATTTTGTATAAAAATTACATCCTACATTCGACAACACCGCTGATACTGATCACATGACCTTTTGTGTTCGAGTCGGCGTGCAAAAATATCACTGTCACTATGAACAGTCGATAAAAATGCACCCCAAGTGTGACGTCATGCGTTATTGCACAATTGGGATTCTTCCCCAATTTCTCTACATAATGGTAAAGGCATAATTTTACCGCGATACGGAAAACGGAGAGAAATCACGGAAATCGCCAGTAGAAATGGATTTAACGATTTCAAGAATCTGTCCCAAAATAGCCTAAAGTCAAACCGAACTGGACGTTATTCACCAAAGAACAATACTATTTTTGTTTTTCATGGGAAAATTCCTCACTCGGATCAGTAAATTAAGCGAAATAAGACATATTTCGACCACCTATCGCGATCGCTAATAATTCCAGTCCTTATCACGAGTTAGTTATAACTCCCAAAGATGTTAATGGTGTGCGATAAAAGGTTTTCCGTCGGCGGCCTGTATCAAGTCAATAGGAGTGACCGACTTGGTAGTTGAGTAACGCACTGTAAATTATCAGTGGTAGTGCATTGTCATAATGCTTATCGACCTAAGTAGGTGATGAAACCACGTTTCCAAACATGGCGAGTAAGCAAGCAACGATAGCTTTGCATGCAGTTTTATTATTACGTTACCGTAAAGCTGTGATGTCCAAGGCAGCTGGGATATTCGGCAAATAATGCAAGTACACACCCCGCAACACACTTGGGGCAGTTTTATCATTTTCAACAGGTTGCGGATTGAGCTGCGATGTACAAGGCGGCGGCTGGGAATCGCGAAAAACACATAATAATTTGTTGGGCTGTTGGCTATGTAATATGGGCTCCGTAATAGGCCCCTACTGTACTTTGAACTTATACAGACTAAAGATTGCTTGCAGGCGACAGGGCTTTCGCAACTGAAACCAGTAGCCCGACGGCAGAAGGGGAAGCCCCGGACTAACCGCTCATAGGATTTTTCGTGCCCTTAATATAGCATGCAAAAATGGTTGCTGCTCTGTTTTTTTCTGTATTTCGAAGATTACAAATTATTGGAAATGTGCTCTTTTTACAAAACGGAAAAAAAACGGAACACATTTTAAAACGGAATTTACAAGTTTACAAAACGAAAATTATGCCTTTAGCAGAATGGACCAAATTTGAAGGCCAATACTCCACATAGGAACCATCGTATGTAAATGGGGTTTGGGCCTATTTTCTCCATAATAAACCTCTGTTGATTCAAGTCTGCAGTTGTCTTTTTAAAATATTATCGTGATCATTTGTCGACCAAACTACAGGGTAGATTATGTGGTATATCTGTTATTCCCTTCCAGATGCCAAATTTCTTTGAGCACTCTCATGACTACAGCATGTACTCCCAAGACCTGGAGTTTGACAACAGATTGATGAGAGTAAACACAAAGTGAGTATCAAAGCTAGTTCTACTTGATTCTGGCTTTTCCGGATTGAGTGTGACAGGGTGTATGGATCAATATCTAGAGCACACCAAATATCGATAACATGAACTTTAGTTGACTCCCGTTAGAGGCTCTTCCCTCCCTATACAGGATAAACACTATAGCTATCACACTAATACACTATGTTTTATTTGATTACCACAAAGGTTAGGAGTTCTCTGTCATATACAAAAATCAACTTTACAGTACCTGCACACTGTAATTAACTTTCTTCTTCCTAAATTACAGTAAACCGAACAATAATTCTCACCTACCAAACAGTGGTTTCACTGTTAATATAGTGATGTTTTTCATAGTTCTCAACGCGACATATCATCCTACTTGGCCTAATCCTTTTATTTCACTGGCTTTGCAACATGTCCATACCAGGTACGTTGGTTTTTGAACAGTGGAAACATTACCAGACCAGCTGTTGAGCTGAACCAGGAATGTATCACCTAGATGATGAATCTCCTTCCTCACAATATGAACAAAAACCAATGTGAAAAACCTGGGAGCTAGCAATCTGATGGTGACTCTTGACTGCCTCCAACAATGCAAAGTGTCTCATATTTCGCTGTCATGACATTGAAAATACTGTGCCCGTCGCCCTCAATGACATCCAGGGAATTTATCACAAGAGCCAGCCCCGAAGGCCAACAGCGCATGTGGGGAACTATCTCCCCGAACATTATAATTCCTTTTTTCCCTGTTGGCTCTTATCCGGCTTGCACGACCAACGTTACATTCGGGCAGTAGGCTACTATTTATATCTGGTCTGGCCTCTGTGTCAACATCCTGTTGTTATTTTGAAGGACTCTCTCTCAAAAGATCAATTTCGGCCATGTTTGAATTGTCAAAAATGCGGGGCTAAACGGCGATCCTTAATGTCACTGTTGAAACACGCTGTAACGATTTATTGTCACTCAAGCCACCATCAGTCCAACCAGACCCTATTCAATTTCAGCAGAATAGGTTTTCAAAATATGAAATTTGGCATAATTTGGGGAGTTTGGGTAGTCACCGGCGCGCTTTGTGAGCACTCTGAAAAGTGTAGGAGGCAGAATCTCCTTGGAATGAATAACCATATGGCAAATGTTAGGGCAAGTTTACGAAAGAAGTTGATTGGGCGAGGGGGAAATAATTCCAGAGGCCAAAAACACAGCTATTGTTTTAATTTGGCTCTCAATATTGATGAGACTACTGTATCAAGGTCGGGATTTCAATTGGTATATTTAGCTTTGTAATTATTCTTTGTTATTCAAATTCTACATTATTCACGGGAATTCCTTCATCACAGGAAACTCTGTAAAAGGGTTCAGAGTTGCTGAGATCGTATTTTGGGAACAGGTACAAGTGTTCTCCGGAAGCAGGGGAAGCACTCCTTAACATGTGGTTCATGATGCGCAGGAAAAGGTTGGAGTCGTGTCCCCGAATACAGTGTTCAGAACGGATCGCTCAAAGAGCAAGAGTCGTGATCAGTACTAGTCTTGTGTGTCGTTGGTGTGTCCGTGACGCTGGGTTGGTCAGTGGATGTCCCCCGCCCCCTCCCTTGTCTGTATAGTTTGCCATTGGTGATTTATCTTTCCATTCTCTTACAGAGGTCTAGCAGCATACAAGGCTACGGTGCAATCTCTCAAGTGGCCAGCACCAGCGTACCTGGTCATGCCCACCTGGAGGTACTACGACTCACTATGAGCCTGAGACGGGCTGCATACATGCAAGATGGCGTCTCAAGGGGGTCCCCCTACATAGTTATATCCTCAGACCACTTGCAAAGAAACACAAATTCAGGTGAGGAGCTGCCAGACTTTCTCATATCCTGACACAAGTCAGAGAATCTCTGCAGTCGTAACAGGGGTGTTCATGTGTGTGTGTGAAGCCTGATTTGTAGACATGATAACTGGCCCGATATTTTGCACTATCGGCAAAACATCGGATCAGTGCAATGACCAACGAATTTACCAGTTGCTAATGTCAAATTTCACCCACCAATCACCCTACTCAGCAGAAAATGTCAGAATGAAGCACCCCCGGCTGCCCAGCAGGCTCGTGTGAAAGTAGACAAGCTGGCTAACTTGTCCACGCGATCATGACAGTCCGGATTTATTTATAAATTACATCCCCTCCGCTGTCAGTTAAACTCACCATCCTGAGCGTGGCTCCGATCTGAATATATCACTAATATGACCCCCTGCCGTGACGTACGTAAGTACTTTATTAATTCATAGGCGCGGCCTGCATATGCAAGGCTCTAGTTCGATCCGTCGCAACTTCCTAATTATGTATGATGATGTGTTTCCCTGGCCGGAAGTCCCCAAATACACGCTCAGATCAGCGACAGTGGAATGGAGCCAAACACGAGCGCAGCCAACAGCGTTCTCAATGAGTAAATGTACACACGTGTACAGAAGTCCCAGCTGTAAAATATGAACGTTTCCGTGGTAACCCCCAGAGTACCACAAAGTAGGCTGTTGCGATGTACTGGTGCACCTAAACACCCTGTGTTTTTATGACGCCGAAACACTCGGTTTTCAGAAACGGTTGGAACGGTGTATCAAAATTTTCGGTGGTCTGGTCACCACCGATCATGGTTTCATAAAAAATAACCAGGAAGATCTGCTGAAACTGCCGATGCAACACCTTCTAGCGATATATAAATATATAATTCTAAATTTAACGAAGTTCGGCCAGGCCAGCGAATATTACGGAGAAGATCACTGAATGATTTTTACACACCCACGCAGCACAAATTAGGCTATGAGAAGTTTCCGTCCGTGCCAATGTTCTGTAAAGATTGCAATAAGTTTTGGAAAAAAAGTGATAATAAGCACTCCGAAGACTACAGCATGCGCAAGATAACATATTTTCAAGAGTGAAGAAGTTTCCCTTTCTAACCATAATTATCCATGTCTTTGTATCATGTATGAGTGTCTGTTAATCATAAATTGAAAAAATGTCGAAAAAAGTTTGTCACGGTAGACCGGACAATTACACAAACACAGGTACGCTACATACATCAACAAATCGATCCTCTCATAGACTGCGGAATCATATGCAAAACCTAGCCTACAGTAGGTACTCCGCACTAAACATTGTCGCTATATTTTGAGCACGCAAAATGTAATTAATTCAGGGCAGCACTGACTAGGCTGTACTGAGTAGTGGAGGTAGTGCCAGACATCGCGATATTTTTCCCGCCGCAAGCCACTTAAAATGTAATACTCCAGTGCAGCACACTTACAACACAAGTTTCAGATGTACGTGAATAACGTTAGCTTTTTTTTTTTTTTTTAAGGTCGTGGGGCATCTAAACGCTAGTGAAACACAAAATAGTGATCGAATCGCTCCAATTGCAAGTTTCTTATGAAAAAGTTCAGTGATATGTAATCAAATTGTTTATCAATAATTTGCAGTGCTGTAGTCGAGTCCCTCTCAATCCGAGTCCGAGTCACAGTGTCCGAGTCCGAGTCCGAGTCACAGTGTCCGAGTCCGAGTCACAGTGTCCGAGTCCGAGTCCTCGAGTCCTTATGCAAATTTGACCTGTACTATTTTACAAATTTAGGCAAAACTTAACAACCGCTTTATTGTTTGCTATATACCAGGCAAGGTCTGAAATGCAGCGGCTACTTATCGACAGTACTGACATAACGAGAACTTTAAATAGAGTACTGGGCTGGTCATACCTCATGCATGGGCGTCAACAGGTGGGGGACGGGGGGACATGTCCCCCCCACACTTTTCGAGAGGGTGGTGACGCTCGATGACCTCGTGACAAGTGCCGAATATCATACGTAGGTCAACTTATTTTAACTCTGATAGCTGAGATATGTACAGGGCAATATAATGACTATACCTAATTTGGGTGCAGATTGTCTTTGTGACCAGGACTCCCCCCTTGGGGGGGAGCGTACAGGCACTTCAAATTTGAATATACATAATTAATTTGAAAATCAATTTGTAAAATATCGATTGCCATGCATTAACTAGCATTGAAAAGCATAGAGAATGAAATTGCTGTCTTCCACATTCATCTACTTTTCTTTTATGGGAGCTTCTTCATCATTGAACCCTTTCCTCCCCTCCCTGTGAATCACTCTTTTAATTCACATACATTATTATGGACTACCATCACTATCGTTATATATGGCATGCCACATGAATAAAATGAGCTGACGCATATCGATCAAGAGATATCGAAAGTGTTACTGCAAACGTTCGTGGGGGGCAAAAGCATTGGTGCGCCCCAATGATTAGCTAGCATTACAACCGCCTGCCGGTAACGCTCCGCATGAATCTTATTCACATTGATTTACCATGTAGGCAGAAAAGTAGAATGCACAATTGTCAGTTACGATAACAGAATATGAGAAGCACATGGCTAAGAGAGTATCCTACAATATACATTGGCACAAGTTGAGGTGAGAGCTAGGCTATAATCTTCCGAAAACAGTATTTCCAGGTTGTGTTCTAATTTTCGTGTTATGTATCATCATAAATAGGAATAATGCTGTAACGTTCGGATAGTAGGTATCACATTCATTTGATTCGTTTCGAAAAAATTATGGATAAATTTGTCCATGCTGATTTATAATGCAAACAGTTTCTTAGAATAGCAAACTTTCGGCACAAAGTATAGTTTTTCATTGCAATATATCTTTACTCATATTGGATTAGTGACCGTAAACATGCCAGCGTGTGAGAATGATGTAATTTCCCTCCTGATTTAGACATATGGGCAGTCGGAAGTATGTGGGAACAGTTTGGCTACTTTTTGGTAGAGCGTCGTGCGTATCATTTTGATTGTCTTGTACGATCATAAAATCAAGTTTCGTATTTGTAAAATAGAGGACTCGGATCGGGACTCGGACCGAGTCTCTGAGTCCTTTGGGTCGATTCCGAGTCCGAGTCATTGAACTTCGAGTCCGATTCCCTGAAAAAAGGACTCGAGACCAGACTCGAGTCCTTCAGCACTGATAATTTGTTTAGAACGCTTACATCCGAAGGGTGTTGATGTTCACTTCTTTTTAAGAGGTTCTCAAAAGACATAACCATACACCGGTACACTGACCTAACCCAATGACACAAAAGCAACCACTGGTCACATAATTTCGTAATAGTGCAATCTTGCCGTCCATCATCGGATCGGATCAAACATTGGCCGATGTTGGAAAGGAAAACATCGACCATCGGATCGGCATGAAAAAGTCATTTCGGTAGAGCCCTAATGAAAACTTGATCAGGTCTGAGTTAGAAAGAAAGAAAAAAATGTTTATTAAGATTGTTACGCCTACTGTTACTGGGGGGGCATGACGAAGAAACAAGATATTAAGGGACTTTTGTAATAAGAGTCCAAACTTATTAGTCAGTTATTTTGGGAATTTTTTATTGTTATATTGAAACTATGTGATGTTCGTTTGACATGACGATGGTCTGCATGAACTAGTTGTTGTGTATAGTGTGTAGTGTAGTGAATAATAGAAACCACCGATCAGGCAACCAGGCGAGGCACTTTTTGGTGATCGCCTTGTTTATGTAGACATTGTCTAGCTGAAGTCCCAAACATGTCGGATGGGCTCAACGCAGAATAATATTTTTCTGGGTGGCCCAGATTTTCTCAGAGCCAAACAATCAAACACCAGCAGTGTCATTCAACAATCTTGTGGCATATGGCAAAGAGGAGAACACTAAATGAGAACACGAACAAGAAGTATGTGGTGTTCTACTATTATTCCTGAACAACTATCAAGATTCAAGGCATGCAAACATGTGTCATTCTGTCATTAATGAACATATCGTCAATGGCCATTTAATGTTAATTTAATAATATGATTATATTGAAAATTGGTTAGTGAGTGGCTTCAGAACAATGACATTTGACCCCGGGACTGACCTCAGTCACTCTCACCGATCAATGGCGAATGTAGTACAACAAATGCGAAAATGTTACCACGGTGGTCACCCTACAGAGGGTTCAGATCAGCTCCATTGATACCAGGCTGGACTCCGTTGATTGATCATGGTGATGGTCGGGGCCCAGGGCTTCAGCCAGAGAGCAGTCCAGGAGTCATTTGGACTAAATTTCTAGATTGCTACATATGTTTTTCACATTTTACTGTACAAATTCCATGGGAACCACCTATTTGGACGGCTCTGTGACCATTCTGGATAATCCCATGTCTGGGCCAGGAACCCAACCTTTGAAGCCTGTAAGGTTGGTGACCAGGACATCACTCACTAGAACACATTGTTACAGAATTGTCCCCATAAATCAACTCACAGTCAATTTAGGTTAGTGAATAATGTTCTGTCCAAGGAACTTCACCGTACTGTTGTTTATGTGGGTAACATACTGCCTCCTGAGTTTAGCTGGACACGACAATAAAACAGTGTCACTGGGGTGATAATTATTTCAAATCCATAGGCTATAACATGACTATACTTCCTCTACTATATTTCCTCTTGTTCTGAGGACAACTATAAAACCTAATCTAGTTTGGCTCCTCTGACTTTAATAAAGGAATACCATATATTAAATTTTAATATTTATAGAGACAGATAACACAGCAAACTATGTACAATATTCATAAAGCTTCAGACTGTCAGTCATGGCACACAAAACAAGACAAACAGGGTCTACTCCGCTCCTCAACCTCTCAAACTTACACATGCCCCCCTCTATTTATTTAGCCTATTAGTCCCATTCTGGCAAATTCTATCTCTCCCAATCTGGCCACCCCATCATCCTCTCTCTCGCCTGAATTAGAGCTTTACAGTCACATTCTTGGCAAAGTTATAAAATTTGGAACCATCTTATTAGCCCCAAAGCTAAGTTGAATGAAAGAGAAAAACCAGAAAACTTCCATTTCCTATCATTCACCAACACGGGTCTCTGCAGGAAGGTACCCCAAATCCATAACACTAGGCTCAACTCGTCACGACCTAAGTTTTAACGTTAAGATCCCCCGCAATACCGTAACGCATTAGGCATTCTGGCTTCAGCTCACGTAACTTGCACAGAAAACTCGGACCTAAATCTAACTAGAAAACGTGTTAATTATATCTCCGCGACACTGGCAGTGTCCAGAGATATTATGGTTTGGGGGTATGTAGTCGCCGCCCGTCCCAGGCTCTGCCGCCGCCGGAAACTTTAGGCGTTAGCGCAATAACTCTTTAACGCTTTATCCGAAACTTGGTACACATGTCCGCCCAGTGGAATCTCGGTTGAGTTCAAAAGTGAGCTTCACTGCATTGCTGGGGGCTGCTAATTTGCATATTTTGCGCGAATTTTCAAGTTAGTCATGTTTTGAACGAAACTTGGTGTGTAGGGACTATAGTTGATCCCGAAAAATGTGGAGGGTCATTTCAAGGTCATCGGAGGTCAAATTTGCATAATTTATGTGATTTCCAAACTTTGCCAGATTTGAATGAAACTTGGTAGAGGGGGACTATAGTTGA
Organism: Sclerodactyla briareus; assembly: GCA_026419785.1. Lineage (NCBI taxonomy): Eukaryota > Metazoa > Echinodermata > Holothuroidea > Dendrochirotida > Sclerodactylidae > Sclerodactyla > Sclerodactyla briareus. Next base: position 189,663 of record JAODTK010005776.1, on the reverse strand, counting down.
TCCCGAAAAATGTGGAGGTCATTTCAAGGTCATCGGAGGTCAAATTTGCATAATTTATGTGATTTCCAAACTTTGCCAGATTTGAATGAAACTTGGTAGAGGGGGACTATAGTTGATCCCGAAAAATGTGGAGGGTCATTTCAAGGTCATCGGAGGTCAATTTTGTATAATTTATGCTATTCTCCAAACTTTGTCAGATTTGAACAAAACTTGGTGGATGGGGGCTACATTTTGTTCCTGACAAAGTTAAAGGTCATTCCAAAGCCATCGTGGGTTAGATTTGCATGTTTTATGTTACTTTTTGTAACTTCCATGAATTACAACAAAACTTGGTGGATGAAGGCTATCCTGGTTTCTGATCGAAATGGAGGTCTTTATGGGGCTGTTAGATACTTCTTCCCAATGATTGCTCAAAAGCGGGGATATACATGTGGCGGTTTACCCGCCTACACATGTATAGTTTTCTATGAAAGAGAGAAAGGGTATCTTCTCGCATTAGTTCCGCTTAACTTCGTTGGTAAAAGGAGGAGGTAGGACACTTTAGTGTCAAAAACTTCCAAAATTCTTTATGACTTTGCAGAGATTGCGACTTGTGAAGCTCTAATTCTGGCGATAGAGAGGACGATGGGGTGGCTAGATTGGGAGAGGTAGAACTCGGCCAGAATGGGACTAATAGGACTAAATAAAGGGCGGCGTTGTGTTAGTATGAGAGGTTCTTGTCACCGTAGACCCGAAACCTGGTAAGTGTTTTTGGGAAACGTCTGAATCCCATACCAATAACAATTAGTGTCCGGGATTGTATAGAATCTATCCCATCATAGTTCTAATGTATCATAATGTAACCTGTGGTTAACTGGTTAGAAGTTTTTGTCTTCAATTAGCATTATGTATTTTCCTGTTATATAATAATAATAATAGTAACTACTCTTATATATAAATATAGCGTGAACTCCAACATAAGAGTTGTTCAATGTGCTTTATGGGTGCTGAAAGTGCAGTGAACACATTAGGATTGGGAAAAAAGAAAAGTTTCCAGACGGCGTCCGAAAAGATTGTTAGAGTCAAGAGAACTCAAATCAACAGGAAGGGATATAAATCATTTCATTTGCTAATTGTTTCACTCTTGTGAATAGTCATTTCATGCTGTGCTGCCCCCTACACAATAGCTCTAGTTAATGCTTGTAATGATTGTGGTTTCCTATAGGAGTGAGCCCCTTTAATACTATCAGAGAACACCTGGTATTGAGTGTTCACACAGTGATATTCCAATGGGCCATATATGTCCTACAGGGACTTACCTCCACTCAAACTGGTGGTTCTTGAAATTGTTTGATGGTCACAACTGGTGACCTTTGGCATTCCAGGGACTGTTCCCATGGTAACATAGTTATTTTCCCCCCTTGAATTGATTTTTTTTTTTTGCAATAAATTATAGTATCTGAGTGACAGTGCCCCTGCTCCACTTTCCTGAGAAAATTGCAAGTGTGTTCAGATGTTAACTAGGCCAGGAATGCCAGTCTATAAATATTCATTGGTTGTAGAAAGGTCTCATTGGTCCAAAGTGTGGAGTGATGTAGCTATGACTTCATTCCCGCTCAAATTCCGGGCATTTCCCCAACCTGTCACCGGGGAAACAAACCCCCTGGCCCTGATGCTCTTAGAGGAAGCTGAAAAGATTGCAGAAATTTTGTGCAGGAGCCTATGGGAGTTGACGTCGCTCCAGAGGACATTGCTAGAGGAATGTTGGGACCTCCCACTTTTGTTTCGAAGGGATAGATTTTCATAGGGTTAACAAGAGTAATTATGATTGGATAGATATAGCAGAGAATGTAGTCTTGGGCTAGGTGAAGTGGAGACCAGAGAGATGGGATTTAGATTCAAGGGAGGGGTATAGGAAATTGCTGTCTTGCTACTCGTTTGAACAGAACTCATGTTGTATTTCGGGAGCTTCTTCATTTTCATGAGAATTTACTAACTTTATTTAGGAATGGAGCAATCGTTTGGGATCTATATTCCAATTAATTTCTAGCGGAACAGTCTAAATATTAACCCCTGGCGGAACAGTCTAAATATTAATTCCTGGAGGAACAGTCTGAATAATACTGTAATTCCTGGAGGAACAGTCCAAGTATTGATTCCTAGAGGAGTAGTCTGAATATTAATTCCTTGGAGGAACAATCTACTAACATCTCAAAAAGCTACCCTGCCCCGTCGCTACTAATACTATACTGAGATCTCAAGAAGCTACCCCGCCCTGTCGCTACTATACTGAGATCTCAAGAAGCTACCCCGCCCTGTCGCTACTATACTGAGATCTCAAGAAGCTACCCCGCCCTGTCGCTACTATACTGAGATCTCAAGGAGCTACCCCGCCCCGTCGCTACTGTACTGAGGTCCTGAGGAACTACCACCCCGTCCCTTCGCTATACTGAGGTCTTGAGGAACTGCCCTGCCCCATCACCACTGAAGTAAGGTCTTGAAGAACAACCCCAGCCCATCACTGTTATCTGAAGTCCCTGCTGTAGGTTCTACAATCTCACCTATCTCACCTTCTTCAACTAGATGTTTCAATGGTTGACCTGCGCTGCCTTATTTATATTATGTGTGCGAATTATTGAGGATATTGTGTATGGTGGCCACCAGCTATTTCATGTAAGTGCAAACCCTCCAAATTATTATAATGACTAATCGCCCAAAGTATTTCTTCCCTGCCCCGGTGAAGTGGATTTGTTAATGATAATAATACCTTTGTCCTATTAGACTGTACATCTGTGTTATTTGCTTTATTCTGGTGACGTGTCGCATTCTCCTATCTATCCCCCAATATTCACATTCGGTAGGTCCTCCAGATTTTCACGCAATTTAGGAGTTTTGATGAATTCTAAAATAAATCTATTTGCGGGTTGTAGCATGCCTCTACACCATTGGCGCTTGTTTTGATTAGTTTGTGCCAGTAGGTATTTGCAAATATGACCCCTCCAGGTGATGGTCACAATGATAAAAAAATCTATACTTGTTGTTCACAAAGGGGAGGAGCCCAAGCTGATGCTAGGCTTGAGTCCTGCTGCAGATATGTACAAACAGTTCATCCCAAGCCAGGACGTATTATCCCAGGTCTCACAGAAATTTAGTAAACTCCTAACAATGACTGAAAGATAGGGGAAGTCCCTACAATTCTTGGTGAGCTCGCCATCTCCGATAGGTTTCGTTTGGCGGCAACTGGCCAATCACATCGAAATTGATATTCAACATCCAATCAGATGATGAGTCTGTGTCTGGATGATACAGGGCCTGCATGAAGAACCTTGACAGCAGGGTTAGCCTTAGCCCCAAATTTCAGGGGGTCCAAAAATGCAGTTTCACTTTTAGCGAATATATCATCAAAATTTTCAAAAAATAAAAGGAATATAGTGGGTGCTTCAATTTTTTGACCCATTAGTTAATTGGGCAAACTTTGAGGGTCTAAAACTGCTCAAAATGGTTTGTCTGTTACCCTAATACCCCGACCCGAGTATGAACTGAATGTGTCAGTCCAAACGCGAAGTTCATACGATTTTCTGTGACGGTCTTACAGAGTTATAGTCCTTTGAAGTTCGTGTATTGTGAAGCATTTGTATTGCGCAAGATCGAAAAGCATCCCAGCATGCAATAATATAAATGATTGTAATACTGGGTACAACCCTGCAAACATTCTTCGTTTTCTATTGAAATTCAACCATTATTTTCACTTCGAAAAGCATTTAGTCTACGGGAGAGGATGGCTGTGGTGGGTTGGTAGGTGTTGATGTTACTTTGGTGAGGAGAAAGGCAACAGACCTCCTGCTAAATGTTGACTTATTCAGCAAATGAAACAATGAAATACATGAGTTAATTTCCTGGGTTGTCCAAGTTTGTGACGTCACGTTATGCCGCAATTGGGATCTCTCCCCAATTTCTCTCGTTGCATTTGAACGAAAACTTTGAAGGTCAATAGTACTCTCAAGGAACATCCATTCTCCACGCTATAACTTGTGTTGTATTCGAGCTGCAGTTCTCCTTTATTCAGACCCCTGTTATAGGTTCTAGCATCAGAAGGATGCCAAAAAAATGGTAAAAAAAAATCTTGTATGTAAAATAATACTGAACAACAGCCCTTGTCAAGCAATGAGTGAGATATTTTAGAATAGTGTCATGAGATGGTATGTGTGAGGATGGGATATGGGGTCCCTGTTGTAATAATAATTATAACTTATTCCTATATATCGCTTTACATCAACAATACTGACCTCAAAGCACGTTACAATAAAACACAAAGTAAAAGCAGTTTTAGAAACTTGAGACAAACCTAAATGGAAGTGATGTGCGCAGGCAACGTTCGAAAAAGCTGGTGTCCGCTTCTCAAATGCTCCTAAATGGGCGAGATTGCTACACACTTTTGGAAGTGCGTAGCAGTCAGTTTGTTACACAAAACTCTGAACGCATACAGTTTTCTACAATTCCGTGTCGGCACTAATTATATCCCCGCAACTTAAAGTGTTCGGGGATATTATGGTTTGGGCATGTAAGCCGCTGTCCCCGCCGATGCCTCTGTAAACTTTAGGCGATAGCGCAATAACGCTTTAAAGCTTTATCTATTGATCTGATGAAACTTGGTACACATGTTCACCAGGGAAATCTTATGATGAGTTCAAAAGTGGGCATCACTTGCTGCATGTCTGTGCCCTCTATTTTGTGGCTTTTACACAAAAATACTGAGTTTATCCGATTTACACAGAACATGGTGGGTTGGGGACAAAAGTTGGTCCGAAAAACTTGACGGTGATTTCGAGGTCACCGATGTAAATTGTGAGTCTGTTTCACACAAACTTGGTGGGGGGGGGGGGGAAGGGGGGGATTAAAAGTTGGTCCCGGAATAACATGACAGGGTTTTCAGGTCATCACAGGTCAAATTTGTATTTTTTCCTAGATTTTTCTAACTTCGTCAGATTTGAACAAAACTCAGTGGTTGTGGACTGTTGTTAGTCCTGAAAAATGTGAAGGGTCATCTAAGATCACAAGAGGTCAAGTTCGCATTAATCATGATGTAACCATTTTCTAACTTTGTTGTTATTCAATGGAATTGGACTACCGTTTGGTCCTGAACCACATGTAGGGCATCTCAAAGTCACTGGAGGTCAAATCACTCAAATGTGATTCTTTCAAAGATATCCACAAAGGCTGTTTTCGCGAGGATATGCATGCCGGCGGTTCACCCGCCTGCACATGTAGACATGTTCATACGCTGTACTCAGGAGTAGAGGGGAGACGGCAAAGAGGAAGAACAAAGAAGAGATGGATAGACAATGTCGGTGCTAATATGGACCACTTAGGGGTGGAGTGAGCCCATCAGTGTGGTTGAAAAGTAGGGAGAGGGCAGCCGATGCGCAACTTTCAACGAATTCCTTTTAAACACGGCTCAGGGCGCTTGCACATTTTATTTCCAAAGGGGGTGCTATTTGAAGAACACTAACACAATCACGCAGTTAGCCAAATTGTTGGGACTACGAGAAAGTGTAGTGTAGTGTAGATCTCTATGCCGTGTGCCCAGGTCAAGTCGTATGTATGTCTCTCAGAATAGTTAGGGAGTGCTTTTGAGAAAGGGGCAGTATTTAGTAGAAATATGGTAGTGGGGAGAGAAGGGGAAGAAGTCATGTTGTGCCTGTAAAATCTCAGCAGCCTCTGTCTCCTCTCCCCAGGTACTTGATGCGTTCTCCATCTTCCGAGTTGGTCCTGAGGGGTTGATCGTACATCACAGACTAGATAAGGTGAGGATATAGAGAAGTTAGCAAAATATCAACACTGTCCCCATCAGCCTGCATTGTTATCCAAAAAAAAGTTCTGAAAGGTGGAGGCACATACATAGAAAGGAGACTTTCTATGCATACACCACCCCAACTAGCTTTTGGCGACTATACTCAACTAGCAGTTTTGTTCAAGAATTTATTCTTTGTGGTTATCCATGCAACCCCCCACCCCCATAGTATGACCACTCCACAGTTGGCATCAATAATAAATAAAATCTTCCTAGCAGTATGCAATGTGGCAGGGGACTACATCTGAAAATTTGAGGGAGTAAAATTCGTTTAAAAGCCAGAACCCAACCCATCTCGTTTTGGAGAATTGTCTTGTCTTGTCTTGTCTGGTATTATGCAAACGCTAACTAGTGGTTATCATGCATAGGGGGAATTAATTGAGATCAAAACAGCTGTGTTGTGTCTCTGCAGGAATAGATAGATCGGGATACCTTTTACTGACAAGTGGAAGAGCATTTGATTCTGGACAATTATGCGTATATAATGGATGAATGCACTCCTTTGCTGAACTCAATACAGAAAACAAAAACTTAAAAAAAGTGACTCATATCTTAAAATAGGTGCCCTAGAAGCACACAGTGTACAGAATAAGTGGCGCTGGGAAGTACTCACCCAGTGTGAAAAGTGCACATGGAAGTACGAACCAGCACATATCGTAAAGAGGCTACTCTGAAACCTGGAAATTTCAACATGTAAAGGCGGGTAATTTGTGGGAGTAGGGAGTGCGTGTGGCCAGCCCTTGAGATTCCCCCGGCAAGGGGAACAAAATGGTGACGTACTGAAAGTGCATCAAGAGAGAACAAGCTAGAGATGCGCGCTGTATATACGGGAGTGACCAATCACTGACGATCACGTGTAATACCTGTAAAGTGCTTTGAGCATGTCCTCGACATGATAAATGATTATATAGCAACCTATTATATTGAATTTCAAATTTTCAATATAATACTAGAGATTGCCTCTTGATTGACATGTCATGGGGGAGACGATGTGAAGGACGCTGATATATCATTTATTGTAAATGCTGATTGTCTCTTCCACTAGCTGAAAATTGGCTCATTGGCTGTGTATGTTCACTGGCCAGAAAATCTCTCTTGAGAAGTGGTCACTTTGCCTCCTGATTTTTTGACTCCTTGATAAAAAAAATCAAAAAAAATCTTGTCAGTCATACAGTGGGTTATGTATTGTGTTCGTATGTGAGGCCTGGCTTGTGAACACAATAACTCCCCCCCCCCCATGGTCCAGGGATGGATAAAGACTAACACTTCATGATGTTGGTTCCCCATGATGAATACATGAATCCTATTGTTTGGATAAGGTGAAAGTCATCTGAGGTCAACCGTGGTCAAAGTTTAAAAATTAAAACTTTGTGGACACAATGAGTCCAGAATGTTCGATCCCACAAAGCGTTTTGGTATGCAACTTTCTATGGGGAGTGCAAAAACCTATGTTTTTGGTGTGAATTGGGGGGCGTTTTGGTGAAAAGTGAATAAAAATGGTCTCCCCCCCCCCCCTTGAAAATGGAAAAAAAAAATCTTCAAATTTAATAACTCAAGCAGCCAGGAAGGTATCAAGCTCATACTTGGTATGTGGGTTCCCCATAATGAGTACATGATTGCTGTGTTTTTGGGGTCGGTCATCTGAGGAGGTACTCCAAAAGGTCAAAAGTCTAGAAACCTTGTGAACATGATAAGTCCAGGATGCTCAGGATCAGTCAAGTACATCCCCAGCCCAGCCTTCTTTTCATCATTTACACTCTGTCATTGGCCAATTAAAATAAAAAAAATGTTTAGCGTCCCGCTTTTTCAAAAATGAAGGAGGGCGGCGGAGACGCTAAGCATTATTTTCATTTTGCCTTAGGTTACTCATGTTACTGATGTTCGACTTATCCATGAGCTATTATACAGACTGGAGAGGCAAAATATAATAGCAGAAATGAATGTAACTATTTGGGGTGGAAAAAAGAATATCCCTGTGAGAGCTACACTGAACAACAAGCGATAACATTTGAATGTGCTACATTGTATCGGCAACATACAGCTTTGTGTAACTCCGACTTGAAATGAGACAAATTCTAGGTAGAGCAACATGGGAGAGAAAAGTGCCAGTATTTGTGCATGTAGTATAAATGCAAGGAGTGTCATCACCTTCCAGCGCGGTCGCGGGACTTTTTAGGTCAGACCAGCTATGCTGGTTAAGTTATTGTGATCCTCCACCATCCCCGATCTTTTATATATCTGTCTGTCTGTCTGTCTGTCTTCTTTTGGGCTCTCACATGTCTGTTCCTTGACGGATGTTGACTGAATTTGGACGCAGTGTTAATTGGCCCATGGGTCATTGTTATCATGGACTAGTGCTGCCTACAGATGTTTAGGGATTTAGGGTCATATGTCATCGAAGGGGCCTAATAAACTACGTGAAAAACTGCAAAATGCTCCTCTTTGTACAGATCAGGTTGGATCCCCATCATACTTGGACAGTGTTACCAAGAACTAATGCACAAAGGAATATATTAATGAAGATTAAGATTATGAACAAAAACTGCCAAAATGCTTCTCACAGATTAGGTTGGATTACCATCATACTTGCCAAGCAAAGGACTAGTGCCACATACGGGGGTGTTTTTCAGTTTCAGGATTTCAGTCATGATTATTAAAGGGGCATAACAAGATATTATGCGGAAAACTGCATCATGCTTCCCAGCAGATTCGGTTCAATTACCATCATACTTGGTCAGTGTTACTGAGGACTAAATACGGGTGTTCAGAGATTTCAGGTCAAAGATTATTGAAGGGGCATAATGGAATATAATGTGCAAAGGTGCAAAAATCTGCAAGATGCTTAAAAATTGCTCTTTTTGACTGGGTTAGGAGCAATTGCTAAATACTATGAACTTCAGTACAAAATCACACACAATGAGGTGCATTCAACTATGAAGCTCCTGAAGCATCAATGCATGTAGGTTATGGTAACATTGGGAAAATTGTGTAAACAGGTTAGACTATGGTGTTGAGAACCCTGTCCTCCTGAGTTTAACACACCTCTTGGATTCATGCAAAAATAGCCACTCCGCAGACTAACATGTCTAATTGTCCTTCCATTGGCACGGTAATGCCTGATTCGGAGAGGATCAAGGAACCGTCTCTGGTGACCAAGATTAGAATTGCCCTCGGTCTGGTGAGGCAGCCAGCCATGGGCGCCAACTGGATGATCGGAGAACCACCACATTTTGTGACTGACCGCTTGCGGAGCAAGAACGACAATAGCGTCATCAAAGGGGTATATAGAACATCATCAGATAAATATGAGTCATTCTAGAGATAAGAACTGCTTTCAAGCAGATAACAGCCCATCTATGGAACAGGTGAGGGGTAATCCTCTCCAGGTGTGAACGCGTCACGCAAAGAGAGAAACCATGAGATAATGGTGGTAGCCAGTCCTCTCATGGTTGAACCTTCCGAGTGAGCATTTTAAGCACAAGCCTCATCTGGTGTCTTCCAGAGTGGTTTACCAGAGCCGTTAATGACTCAACTAATTTCAGGAAAGGAACCAGCCTGGAGTAGTTCCCAATCCATCGTAAATAAGCCGGTGACGGGCGCACGCCACTTGGGACCCCACAATTCAAGCATGGATTGGTCACCACATGGGTGGAGACAAGAGTTCTCTGTTTTGTGAAATCGGAGAACAGAATTTGACCGAGCTATTCAATACTATGTTAATGGTAAAACTTTATAAAAGAAGCTTACGAAACGGAATTTGGTAATTAGTCAGAGAACCATAATTTTGTCTGTCTGTACACATGGGTACACAGCATGAATGGTGAATGACTCCGAAGGTGTGGGACCTCCCCTCATATGTGAGCTATGTGAGTATGAAGTACCATCAAATCCTGCATGACTCTCATCAGCTACTACATATCCTTTAGCAGGCAGTTTCCAATGCCTGATGGGGGAGGGGGGAGGTTAGGCAGGCTTGCAGTGCACTCTGTTTGTGTGAGGCAGATGACCGGGGAGACCACCTTGAAGCAGACCTGGACAGCTCTGCCTCGTAAAAAGCAGTACAAAAAGTAGAAACCCTCTGTCCCCTGACTATCAATAGAAATGAAACAATTGCAGTTTTCACGCTTGTAAGGAGCAGGATTGCGGCGATCTAATAATTTATGGGCGGGCAAGTCCCGCATTGGTTTCCACAGGAGGAATAGCAAATTTTGCACTGTTTTCAACCAGTCATGACTCGGTACTTCAGGCGAAATTGGATTGCATATCAGATCAATTGGTGTCAGACATTGCAACTAGGGCTCTACCGATAATCGGATCGCACACTGGAGGGGCCCGATATTTTTGCACTATCAGCAAAACATCGGATCGGCGCAGTTATCAACAAATTCTACCGATGTTTTGCTAATGTCAAATTTCACCCACCAATCACCCTTCTTAGCAGAAAAATGTCAAAATGAAGCACCCTCGGGCTGCCCAACAGGCCCGTGAAAGTTAACAAGTGGCTAACTTGTCCACGCGATCGTGACAGTCAGATTTATTGATAAATTCCATTCCCCCTGCTGTCAGTTAAACTCACAATCCTGAGCGAGGCTCCGATCTGAATATATCACTAATATGACGCCCTGCAGTGACGTACGTACATACGTTATTAATTCATCGGCGCGGCCTGCATATGCAAGGCTCTAGTTCGATCTCGTTGTAACTGCCGAGTGCAGCACTCCGTATGGTGAAAACAATCACTTTCTAATACATGTATAATGTTGTATACCGCTGGCCGGAAGTCCCAAATACACGCTCAGATCAGAGACAGTGGAGCCAAACACGAGCGCAGCCAATCAAGCTCTCTCAATGAGTACATTTACAGAAGTCTCCGCTGTAGAATACGAACGTTTCCGTGGTAACCCCAGGGCACCGCAAAGTTACTAGCGGACAATAGCACTGGCATGCCATCAGACGCGACAACAGTAGTGGCCTGGGTCAGATTTTGCCCTTATGTTCGAAGCCTTCACAGGAACATGTGGCAATCGGGCTAGTCGTAGAGTTTCTTAAAAATGCTAGGACTATTGGCCCATGTGAGAAACGGGGTTGGGGGGGGGGTGATTATGTCCTTTGGTCAGGCGGAAAGGAGGGGGTAGGGAATGGCCCATTTTTTCAACAATAATGAATTAAATGCTCATTTCTGAATCAATGTTTCATGTAATTCAAATTGCTATAAGTGTGAGTGCAAGCAGAGCCAGTAAGTTCAGTTTGAAAAGTTCGAATTAAAATCTTAAAAATACTTCAAACAAATTGCCACCATCCCTAACTCTCCCATCTCTCTCCTTGGGCTACATGTACGTCATGTTTCTGGGTCAGAAGTATTTGACTCCATCCAGTCATATTCGTTCAGCAAGGTACGACATTCAGTAGCATACGTGTAATGTGCAACATGAAGCATTTTATAATAAATATATAATCGATCGGTATAAATAAAATGAAACAATTGCAATTGTACAAAGATCTGAACAGACCGCGCAAGCTTTTTCCTAAAGTGTTATTAGATGAAGTACACAACAATCAGCAAATTAAATGCATAACTGTAAACCATAGCCATGTGGGATTTTTCTGCTGTTGGGCCTGCAGGGTTCCGCATGTTTCAAGGCCTGATCAATTCAACCAGTCCACACCCCCCCCCTCCCCTCCCGTTATCGTTAATTTATCGCAATTGGTCAGGGGAGTCCATTTTTTTCCAACATTGAAAAATTTGTTATACCTGTAGTTGATTAGTTTTTAATTATTAGTTACAACAACATTGTGATTCGTGAATTGTGACTGGGCTTTCTCAATTCCAACAAATATAAAGTTAATACTTATTTCAAGTCCTACTGATATGCTAAAGATGAATATTTTCCGGCGTTTTTTAGCTCACACCAGCTGTGCTGGTTGAGCTTTTGTTGTGATTCCGCCATTCATTCTATCTACTTTCCTGTGTTTCCACAATGACTTTGGGGTTCCCCCACAATTGCCTTTTGTAGGCTGCCAATTTTCAATCTTTGATTAATGTTGACCAAATTTGAACCTGATGATCATGACCACTAGGACATTTCGACCTTTTGGGAAAAGTCAAGGTCAAAGTCATTAAACTCACAATTGGCCATATTTGCTCACAATTACAAAATGTATCTTCTCCTACAAAAAAACATTAGATTGTCCTTGAAACCCATTTCCATAATGTTCATTGGGTAGGCTCCTCTTCAGATTGTATCACAGATTTTCGATGGAACGTCATATCATGCCATCATATTTAAAACAGGTAACATCTGGTGAAAAGAAATATCATAGGCCTCTAAACATTCATACTTTATGAATGTGACCGAACTGTAAAAATGTTCATTGAACCCCTGGGACAACTTTGACTTGTGACGTCAAGGTCAAAAGTTATTAAAGAGGAATAAGGGGGCTTTTTGTTAAATCTAAATCTACAAAATGATTTTCTGCTTTAAAAAGAGGATTGGACCTGTTCCTCAAAAATTGCATTCCAATTTTTTCAAATAGTGCTTCTTCATTACATTGTTCCCAAAAATTTACAGGTCAGGTTATCTGAGGGAGTTTTAAGGTTGACTCCATGGAAAAGGAGTTGACATATTTCCCCAGATCCTTTTCATTTCTCTTTCTCTCCCATATTCAATTCCGTTCGGAATCTGACCTCGCAATCTACCTGCGAGTGAGATCTGACCTCGCAATCCATGCTGGACTGTACTGCTTTACGCTGCAGTCTTTCGGACCTCTTAATACCGTACCAAAAAACCGAGGGTATTCCTTAGTTTGCGTCACATATCCTTTGAAAGCACTTACGATTTGTATTCACTCTATCTGGTATTACCAAAGTCACCACTTTGAAAGAACGCAACATACTGTACATGCAATACCTTACGTACGTACACAACGCCAGAGCGAGCGATTCGCGCAGCAGGTCACTCGAAAGTGCACTTATATTTTCTCGTTCCACGACGGAATAATCATGATCTTTCCTTCTAATATGAGATGTGTAGTCAGAAGATACATATATTAGAGATAATTCCGAAGTTTCATGGAAGAGCAGGAAGCATAGATTGAAACCAAGGATTTTGAGCAAATTTGCAGTGAGGTTTGAGGGCATAAGGGTTTTGTACTTCGTAGCATTGAAGGTGTAAGCCTATTATAATACTGTTAAGTACTAGTCCTAAGTATACGATTACTACAGCACCGTCAACGTAGCTACGATAACTTTAAAATCTGCGATCTGAAAACATTTGAAAATTCATCAGATAATGAAACAGGCATGTATATGGGTTGATACAAAACACATTCACAAAAGATTGAATATGTTATTTGCGAAGGTGTCTTCAGATTTCACTTTTCTGATCAGGCTAATGTGTCCCTGTCAAAATCATAGGCAAGTAGGCCTAAGCGCTTTAGGCCTACTGCTTGCTACCTTGTTGGAATTAATAGCCATTGGAATGACCATTTTATTTTCCTCATCAATTCACACAAAATACAATTTTGGATGGACAAAGAACATTCACTGTGGCCCAGAAAAATGTTGCAGTTGAAGGATTGGACTTTCGGCGACAGCACATAGCTATGGGAGGGAAGCAGGAATGGTATTGCAATGGGGTTTAGCATTATCCCCGTGGGCATGTGCCCACTGTTGTTTTCAGTGTAACTTGTGTAGCAGTAGTTGGCAATGCACTCCATGTGATTCAGGGAGACAAACTTGGGCTAAGAAAGAGGCGGTTTAGATGGTAGGTATAGGAGTGGGGTCAGGGGTAGTAGTGGGGTCATGTGATTAGGAGTGCAGGGTGAAAGGGTACGTAGTTTAGAGTCAGTAACAAGATTTGTGATGACATCTGCACAATTGGAATCGACCTACGCCTCAGGTCAATCCCTGACATCCGGTGTAAAGACACTAATTTTAATACATACAAAAGTATAGGACACCGACGTACAATACATATGGCAAATCATGCCGTTTTTGCTCGCCTGAACTGACAAAACTTCGTTGTAGCCAGGATTCTCTGAAACGGTGAGGCCAATTTGAAGAAATTTTGTATGGAGTATCAGGGTTGGCGTGGACACAAACATGACTTAGTTCTGGGCGCATAAAATCACTATAAAGGAGGGCCTATTTCATAAAATTTCATTGTTAAGCTCGTTAGCAAGATCACAGATGAACCGGACAAGATAGGAGACTTGGTTTGGCACAGGGGAGTGAGGGTCGATGAACGATTAGATTTACAGCGTAAAAAATGCTAAGTAAGCGGTTCTAATTGCATAATTAATATGAAATTTTCAAGGTTTTGTAAGATTTGCCTTAAAAATGACAGGAGTATGGTTCGAAATCCAGTTCTGAAATTAATTTCTACAGAGATTCAGGTCAAATGGAGTCATTCAATGTGTCTAATTTGCGTGTTGTGCAAAATCATAAAGTTGGTTGGATTTAATGACACCTGGTGGGGTATGTTTACCTTCAGTTCCATAATTATTCATGCGGATTCCAGGTTACGGAGGTTAATTTCAACATACTGTCTATTTTGCATAGTTTACGCGTATGCTAACGTCTTGCCCGATTCCCATGAAACTGTGTAGGTATGACTATCATACCTTCAACATTTTTGATGGACTGGAAGTTATTCAGTGAGTCTTTTTAGCATAGTTCATTCCAAATTTCAAAGGTTGTTAGAGTTCTATGAAGCGTGATGAGTCTATGGTCTACCTTCAGTTCATTTTTTTACCATTGACTCTGAGTCACTGGGGGTTATCATGCTGTGTATAATTTGCTTCATTCATGTAGATGTTTAAGTTGGTAAGATTCCCATGAAATGTGGGTCCATATTGGTCCTGAATATTATGTGAGAAGCGAAAATGGGTCAATAAGTTGAATATTGTGTTAATTTGCATAAGTCAGACAATTTCAGTCAATTTCCACAAAACCTGTACTCATTCGGTAGAACATGGTATCAACAGTCAGGAATTAGACAAGTTGGTCATGGGTTATTAAGCTGTTCCTATTAAATGCTATACAAAAATCTGGTGAGCAAGGACATGGAAATATGGAATACTTTGTAATTGTTTGCTTGTGGATTAATAGAAGAAACCATTGGATCGTGCAAACAGGGGGACCCGTGGGGGTGTCGCTTTGTACCCCGTTAAAACATCTTCTGAACAAGTGAAAGTTTACAAAATTATACAGACGTCGTAAATTTCCAGAAATAGCGGGAGGGACGCTCAATATGTTCATTTATTTTACCTTTGCCTAAGTTAAGCTGCCTTGGAGGCTAAAGTTGGGGCTAAGATGAGAAAATGTAAAGTTAAAATACCAGTAGCAGTACCGTTTTCATCCTCAATGACTGACGTGTGTTCAGTGGGTTACACACACGTCCACATAACAGACATTGTTAACATTGGGAGTATTCAGTCTTCTGTTGAAGGACTAGTAACTAGGCCTCAGGCCAAGGGCATATGGCCCAACTATTTCTTTGGGTTTGAATGCCTTGAGTTCAACTCCTTCTTTCTACAAGTTTAAGCCAACAACCGTTTCAGCCAAGTACCCCCTTCAGTTAACCTGTATCCATGGATCTTTCGGCCAACCACGGCTGGATGTTTTTTGCCGCCTGCCTTAAATATCACCAACATACTCCTAATATTCATTCCATGATACCGGCGCTAATGCAATACTATGTGACCTGTTCTAACCATAGAACGCTCGAAGATCCTCGATACAACGCCACCTAATAAGAAGCAGCAGTGGTATTTTTGGGGGCCCAAAAAATTGTCACAAAGGCTTTTAAAAGTCTTATTATAAACTTTTTTTTTCTATAAACTCAGGTGTGTATGAGTCTGAGGTGCTGAATCCACTCATTGACCCTCGGGGATAGGTCAAAATAACTAAAGAATCAAACCGCATTCACATGACAGTTTCCCGTACGTCATAATGCTCCTTGTTGATCATTCTGAAGTGAATTATTATGAGCATTTATTTGAGTTTGAGCTACAGCACCATTGGTGCTCTTGTTTTTCACTCCTTCCTGTACGGCTATGAAAATTGAAAACGCTGAGGTAACGCTCAACAATAATTGTTGTTAAGGTGACCTTCCACTCCATTTATGTACTTACAAATACAAAAATGTTTCTTCCTGGGGGCTTGTCCGCCTTTACAGTCAGTGTTGGGCCAACAGATAGTTAAAATTCAAGAGCGGGAGATTGCCACGGATGAACACAGCATTTTTCTGCTTCCTCTGGCAGAAGGCTGCCTACTTGGCATCATAAATGGCCTCTGCCTCGGCTGAAGACCTCTCTGATGGCACTAGGTGGGGGGGTGGAAAAAGGAAGCGGCATGCCAATTTAACAAGACGATATTTCATCCTGTTACCCTTCCACCATTCACGTCACTCTTCTCGGCAGCGAATTTTTTTTCAGTGTCTCGATAGAGTGCGTACTCCTGCACTATGCTTCTGTCAGGTGTCGCTGCCCCAGCCGTCACTCAGTGCAAAACCGCTCCTTTGGAATGCAGCATACTCATCGTCATCGCTGAGATCTCCTTCGGCTCGACATCATTGAATTCATATCTGACAATGTGCTCCATCCCTGGCCTGCTGTTCACGGGACTCCTCCACAATCTACTATTCGATCACCTGCTTCGTGGCTTTGTTTCGAAAAAACGAGTCTTTGAAGGGGGGATCCAACACTGTGGCCAAAACCATGACCTTGTTTCCCCTCATTCTCGGACAACCGTGTCTCCACGATGTCTTGAATTTCATCCAATGTAGTCCCAAGTCCTTGGGCAGTGGTGGACAGCTTTTCAAGTTCCTCGAAAGCATGAGCACTCGCGGTATGATCACAGCTATCAATTGCCTTTTTTCTGGGAGCACTCTCAGCGTCACCTTCTGCTTTCGAAGGTGCAAGAACCGACACCAACATCTCCGCCAAATTCCACTGGTTGGCTGTGAGTGGGGTTACAGCTGGGTGATCGCTTGCGTACTGCATGATAGCTCGCTTCTGCTGCAATAATCGCAGCAGCATGTATAATTTACTGTTCCATCGTGTTGGTACATCTTGGGCGAGACTATTCTCAGGAAGATTTAGGGCATGCTGAATTTCTTTCAGTTGGCCCGTGGCAAGTGGCGAGTGTTTGGAAGGGCGCATGTCGGAACCTCAATGTTGTGAGAAAATGGCATTTCCCATCACCAATTGCAGAGTGTGGGCAAAACATCCAGACGATGGAACATTAGCCTTTCTCAGTCCTCTTTTGGCCATTTGCTGCTGCATTAGTCTTTATCTGCCATGAGTCCCCCAGTGCCTGGCTGTAGTTCCACATGGCTCAAGTCCCAGCCAGCACCTACATAATGAGAAGGTGAGTACAGATCTTTCACACAGAACTGTACTGCCTACCTGACCCCCCCCCCCCCCCCTCCCGTTGTCCTATTCCATCAACCTCAGTGCTGACAGATTAATTAACAGTCATTAGAAAGTCATTGTCGATATATCTTTCTCTGGTCAGCTGTCTCTTCGCATCATACTGCGGTTAAGGAGAAAATCTTTTTTTACTCAGCAAAAAACATATCTTCCTTTTCTTTCTGTGTTTGGTTGTCAACATTCCTTTCTCTGGTCCGCTGCTACCTGCAGCCGCCTCTTCTGCAAGCTGCGGTGCAGGAGAAAAATGTTTTACTCAGCAGAAACATACCTTCCTATTCTTCCTGTGTGCTGTTGTCAACATTTCTTTCTCTGGTCTGCTGCTACCAGCAGCTGTCTCTTCTGCGAACTGTGTTGCACAAGAAAATGTTTTACTCAGCAGAAACATACCTTCCTATTCTTCCTGTGTGCTGTTGTCAACATTTCTTTCGCTGGCCTGCTGCTACCAGCAGCTGTCTCTTCTGCAAGCTGTGGTACAGGATAAATCTGTTTTACTCAGCATAAACATACTTCCTCTCTTTCTGTTGTTTGTTTGTTCGATATTTCGTTCACGGGCCCGCTGGCTGACTGGCAGCTCCCTTTTCTTCTGCAGCTGTGTGAGGAGAAAAGTTTCACCTAGCATAAACATACTCTTCCTCTCTCTTTCTGTGTTTTGTTGTCGATATTTCTTTCTCTCAGGTCTGCTGCTACCAGCAGCTTCTCTCCTTCAAAGCTGGGTTCAGGAGAAAAACGTTTTTTCAGCAAAAACATACCTTTCCCTTTCTTCTGTGTGTTGTTGTCGACATTTCTTTCACTGGCCCGCTGCTACCAGCAGCGTCTTTCTGCAGTAGAAAAATGTTCTACCTCATCAGTAAGGTCAGAAACATACCTTCCTCTTCTTATTGTGTGTTGTTGTCCATATTTCTTTCCTCTAGTCTTCTGCACTGTAGTGCAGAGAAAATGATTCACTTCACAAACCCACCTTCCCTTTCCTCTTCTTCTGTGTATTGCTGTCGATATTTCTTTCTCTCAGGTCTGTTGCTACCAGCACCTGTCTCCTCCTGCAAGCTGTTGTTCAGGAGAAAAACGTTTTATTCAGCCAAACATCCCTTCCTCTTCTTTCTGTTTATTGTTTGTCGATATTTCTTTTCTCTCACGGGTCTGCGGCTACCAGCAGCTGTCTCTCCTGCACGTTGTGGTCCAGGAGAAAAACGTTTTATTTCCATAGCAAAACATACCTTCCTGTGCTTTCTTTTCTGTGTGTTGTTGTCGACATTTCTTTCACTGCCTGCTGCTACCAAGCAGCCTGTTTTTTCTGCAAACTGTGGTGCAGGAGAAAAATGTTCTACTTCGGCAAAATCCTAATTCCTCTTCTTTCTGTGTGTTGCTGTCGATATTCTTCCTCGGGTCTGCTGCTAACACAGCTGTCTCTTCTGCAAGCTGTGGTGCAGGAGTAAAATGTTTCACTCAGCAGAAACATAACCTTCCCTTCTTTCTGTGTTTTGTTGTCGATATTTCTTTCTCTCATGTCTGTTGCTTCAGCAAGCTGCCTCTCCGCGCTGTGGTTCAGAAGAAAAACGTTTTATTCATCAGCAGAAACATGGGGGGGAACCTCCCTCTTCGTCTGTGTGTTGGTTGTCGACATTTCTTTCACTGGCCCGCTGCACCAGCAGCTTTTTTTTCTGCATGCTGTGTGCGAAAAAAATGTTCTACTACTTCTACTCGGCAGAAACATCCCTCCTCTTCTTTTCTGTGTGTTGTTGTCCATATTTCTTTCTCTGGTCTTCTGCAAGCTGTATTGGCAGGAGAAAAATGATTTACTCAAAAAACATACTTCCCCTTCTTTCTGTGTATTGTTGTCGATATTTCTTTCCTCGGTCTGCTGCTAGCTACCAGCAGCTGTCTCTCCTGCCAGCTGTGGTTTCGGTAGTAAAACGTTTTATTCACAGTAAACATATCTTACCCTTCTTCTGTGGTGTTGTTGTCACAATTTCTTTTTACTGGCTCCTGCTACCAGCACTTGTTTTTTTTCTGCAGGCTGTGTGCAGGAGAAAAATTTTCTACCTTGGGCAGAAACATACCTTCTCCCTCTTCTTCTCCCTGTTTGGTTTCGATATTTCTTCCTCTTAGGTCTGTGTACTACCAGCATCTGTCTCTCCTGCAAGCTGTGGTTCAGGAGAAAAACGTTTTATTCAGCAGAAACATACCTTCCTCTTCTCTCCTGTGTGTTGTTGTGGACATTTCTTTCACTGGCCCGCTGCTACCAGCAGCTGTCTTTTCTGCAGGCGTTGTGGTGCAGGAGAAAAATGTTCTTCTAACTCAGCATAAACATACCTTCCTCTTCGTTCTCTGTGTATTGTTGTTGATATTTCTTTCTTTCAGGTCTGCTGCTACCATCAAAAAACGTTGTTTTCATCAGCAGAAACATACCTTCCTCTCTCTGTGTGTTGTTGTCGACATTTCTTTCGCTGGCCCGCTGCATACCATCAGCTGTCGTTTCTGGGGCAGAGAAAAGTTTTCTACTCCGCAGAAACAATCCCTTCCTCTTCTTGCTGTGTGTTGGGGTTGTCCCATATTCCTTTCTCTAAGTCTTCTGCTAACTTTAGTGCAGGGAAAAATGAGTCACCTCAGCAAAAACATACTTCCTCTTCTTTCTGTGGGGTATTGCTGCGATCTTTCTTTCTCTCAGGTCTTCTGCTACCAGAGCTGATCTCTCCTGCAAGCTGTGGTTCAGTAGAAAAACGTTTATATTCAGCAGACATACCTTTCACTCTTCTTTCCTGTGTATTGTTTTCGTATTTCTTTCTCTCCGGGTCTGCTGCTAACCAGCAGCTGTCTCTCCTGGCCAGCTGTGGTTCAGAGAAAAACGTTTTATTCACAGAAACATACCTTCCTGTTTCTCATTCCCTGTGTGTTGTTGTCGAACCATTGCCTTTCAACTGGGCCTGCGCTACCGAGCAGCTGTTTTTTTTCTGCAGGCTGTGTGCGGAGAAAAATGTTCTACACTCGGCAGGAAACATACCTTCCTCTTCTTTCTGTGGTGTTCTGTCGATATTCTTCCTCTGGTCTGCTGCTAACAGCAGCTGTCTCTTCTGCAATCTGTGGTGCCGGAGAAATGTTTCACTAAGCAAAACATACCACTTCCTCTTCTTTCTGTGTGTTGTTGTCGATATTTCTTTCTCTCAGGTCTGTTGCTACCAGCACTGGTCTCTCCTGCAAGCTTTGGTTCAAGGAAAAACGTTTTATTCAGCAGAAACAACCGTCCCTCGCCTTTGTCTGTGTGTTGTTGTCGACATTTCTTTCACTGGCCCGCTGCTACCAGCAGCTTTTTTTTCTGCAGGTGTTGGTGCAGGAAAAAAATGTTTTCCTCAGCACTAAACATCCTTCCTCTTCTTTCTGTGTGTTGTTGTCCATTTTTTTTCTTTCTCTGGTCTTCTGCAAGCTGTAGTGGGCAAGGATAAAATGATTTACCTCAGCAAAACCTACCTTCTCTTCTTTTCTGTGTATTGTTGTCGATATTTCTTTTCCTCGTTTCTGCTGCTACCAGCATCTGTCTCTCCCTGCAGGCTGTGGTTCAGGAAAAAAATGTTTTACTCAGCAGAAACATATCTTCCCCTTCTTCTTCTGTGTGTTGTTGTCGACATTTCTTCACTGGCCCGCTGCTACCCACCAGCAGCTTTTTTTTCTGCAAGCTGTGTTCAGAAAAAATGTTCTACTCAGCAGAAACATACAACCTTCCTCTTCTTTCTGTGTGTTGTTGTCCATTTTTCTCCGGTCCTTCTGCAAGCTGTAGTGTCAGGAGAAAAATGATTACTTTACTTTACTCATGCAAAAACATACCTGCCTCTTCTTTCTGTTTATTGTTTGTCGATATTTCTTTTCCCTCGGTCTGCTGCTCCGCAGCCAGCTGTCTTCTCCTGCAAGCTGTGGTTCAGGAGAAAAAACGTTTTTATCCGCAACACATATCTTCCCCTTCTTTCTGTGTGTTGTTGTCCACATTTCTTCTACTGGCTCGCGGCTACCAGGCAGCTTTTTTTTCTGCAGGCTGTGGTGGCAGGAGAAAAATGTTCTACTTGGCAGAAACATACCTTCCTCTTCTTTCTGTCTGTGTGTTTGTTGACCATATTTCTTTCTCTGTCTCTGCAGCTTAGTTTTTTGGGGGCAAGGAGAACAATGATTTACTTCAGCCAAAACATACCTTCCTCTTCCTCTTCTTCTGTGTATTGTTGTCGATATTTCTTCCTCTTAGGTCTGTTACTAACTCCCAGCAGCTGTCTCTCCTGCAAGCTGTGTGTCAGGAGAAAAACGTTTTATTCAGCAGAACATACCTTCCTCTCTCTCTGTGTGTTGTTGTCGACATTTCTTTCACTGGCCCGCTGCTACCAGCAGCTGTTTTTTTCTGGCAGGCTGTGGGTGCAGTAAGAAAATGTTCTACTGGTGGCAGGAACATACCTTCCTCTTCTTTTCTGTGTGTTGTTGTCGACATTTCTTCACTGGCCCGCTGCTACCAGCAGAGCTGTCTTTTCTGCAAACTGTGGTGCAGGAGAAAAAATGTTCTACTCAGCAGAAACATACCTTCCTCTATTTCTGTGGTATTGTTGTCCAAATATTTATGTCTCTGTCTTGATGCTAACAGACAGCTGTCTCTTCGGCAACTTGTAGTGCGGAGATAAATGATTTTACTAAGCTAAAACATACCTCCTCTTCCTTTCTGTGATGCTGTCGCTATTTCTTTCTCTTAGGTCTGCTGCTACCAGCAGCTGTCTCTCCTGCAAGCTGTGGTCAGGAGAAAAATGTTTTTTCAGCAGAACACATACCTTCTATCTTCTGTGTGTGTGTCGGATTTCTTTCAATGGCACGCTGTACCAGCAGCTGTCTTTGCTGCAGGATGTGGTGCAGGAGAAAAATGTTCTACTCAGCAGGAAACAGACCTCCCTCTTCTGTGTATGTTGTTGATATTTCTTTATTCAGGTCTGCTGCTACCAGCAGCTGTCTCTCTGCAAGCTGTGGTTCAGGAGAAAAAACATGTTATTCAGAGAAACATACCGTCATCTTCTTTCTGTGTGTTGTTGTTGACATTTCTTCACTGTCCCGCTGCTACCAGCAGTGTTTGCTCTGAGGCTGTGGTGCAGGAAAAAATGTTCTATCGGCAGGAAATACTCTTCCTCTTCTTTCTGGGTGTGTGGTCATATTTCTTTCTCTGGTCTTCTGCAAGCTGTAGTGCAGGAGAAAAATGATTTATCAGCAAAACATACATTCCTCTTCTTTCTGTGTATTGTTGTCGATATTTCTTCCTCTCAGGTAGGCTGATACCAGCAGCTGTCTCTCCTGCATGCTGTGGTTCAGGAGAAAAACGTTTTATTCAGCAGAAACATACCTTCTTCTTCTGTGTATTGTGTCAATTATTTCTTTCACAGGTTGCTGTACCAGAACGTCTCTTCTGCAAGCTGTGTGGCAGAAGAAAAATGTTCTACTCCGCAAAAACATACCTCCTCTTCTTTCTGTTGTTGTTGTCGATATTTCTCTGGTCTCTGCCACCAGCAGTGTTTTACTGCCACGCTGTGGGGCAGGAGAAAAATGTTTGCATGAATATACAAATTAGGCACAGGGTGGAGTCCCTCACATTTCGGTCATGGCAGTCCTCATTGTGTTGGTCTGACCTTTCAAGACTTCTTGGAGGCTGACACCATACACTCTAGTCTCTCCTGAGGTGGTTAGGGGTTACTGGTGGTGGGTACTCGTACTCTCGTCGGCGGGCTTGAGAGAGTATGGAGCATAACCAGCAGAGTGATTCTGGGTTGCATTGCAAGCAAGTACCAAGAGTGCTAGGTATGTTTTCAGTCGGTATCTCAGGCAGTTAAGGGTGCCAAGCATGTCCAGTAGGGTGTGGTTGAAGCGCTCGCATGCCTGGTACTGTGGATGGTCTTGTGTTGTGTGGGTCTTAATAATCCCGCCATACTGCGCAAGATGCTTGAGAAGTTCTGACTCAAAGTGGCAAGTCTGGTCAGAATGTATCCTGGTTCGGGACAAGAAACTGCGATCATAGCACTTAGCCGACGTGTGGGCTGCTCGGTTTCTCGTGGGGTAAGCTTGGGCATTCAGGTGAGATGCTCAGTTTGAGGAACAATGGTTACATAAAACGAAAAAAGATTAATACTCAAGACGGCACGGTGGCAAAAAAGCGAGAAAGACATTGTACTGTGGAGTGAGTGCCACAGGGTGCAACGACACCAATTCCCGGATCGTAAAAGAGGAGGCAGAACAGGGTTGAACTCGATACAGAAGTAAGTTGGCAGATTGTTACGCTGCACCCTACGAGCTTTCAAAATGGCCTCACTAATTAGCCATGGGACGTCGTCAGTGGCAGAGCAGGACTTGTCGCAGTGGAGAAACTGTACTGTACAAAATAGATCTGTTTTAATGAGGTGGTGGGCGCTGGAAAAATGTGGTAGTCGGTTGCTTTAATAGACAGTGGTGGTGAGGGCGGTGATTTTAGGACAAATGAGAACATTGATAAAGAGATGACCCCAAGTTGAACTTGATGGTATTGTGGAATTGCTTGCATGTGATTTGAATGCCTCAAGGATGTTCTGCAGTAGAGCCGGATAAGATGTCTTCAATATCCGTACAGGGAGAGGTGTAGGTGGACGGAAGAAGGAAAGAGGTTGTATTCAACTTTCTCATGGCTGTAGGGGATGGACAGTGGCATCTTCTGCCATTCTCCTGCGAGTAGTATCCATAAGTTGATGTCAACGTAATGGATCTTGAGAAGAATTCAAAAAAAAAGTACTTGGGCTGGGTCGTATGCTGAATAAGGTTGGAGAGCATGTTTACGCATACATTAACCATTCTGGGTGGGGATGTCAGTGTCTAGGGACACTGCCGACAGACATCCAACGTAACAGGAGACAGTTGGGAGGGAGGGTGCAACTATCATTTAGGATACATAGAAAGTGGGTGGTGTCTTGTAACTGGTGATCTGAGGGAGCATATACACATGTCTCCTTCAAAAGAGAAGTGAAATGGTTGACGTGGAGTAGCTCGGAACTTTTTTTTTTACAAAATTTCCCGTCATCATGCAACCTTCTCCAGCGTAATTCACAGAATAATATATACAAAAATGGTACGCAAGGCACGAAAGATGAAAAGCATGAGTATATTCGCGAAGATTGATCATAGCAACAAACTACTGGGGGGACTACAAATTTATAAGTTATCAATGAACTAGTGATGGTTTAGTGGCCGCCCATTTCGTTGAAGTCTCTTGTTAGATTTCAGTCTCAAATCCAATTACTTCCACTCGCCTATGGTGTTCACTGCTAGCAAATCTTGAGGTTAGAATAACACATCTACGATTGGCTATGGAGTGATTAGCTAAATTTGAGTCTTTTGCCCTCTGATCAACTTTTTATGGTTATTCGTTCGGCCTTAAGTGTCCCATTCTCCCCAATGTACGTGCCCTGATTGCACACATCGCAAAGCCCAACATTGCTAGGATCGCTTGTACAGCCAGGTGGGGAGATGGTCAAGTGAGTGTTAGGAATTTGGATATTTCTGTCTGTGATTATAATAGGGCAAATTTGACATCACAGTTTGTTGCATGCTTGGTCGCCTTTACAATTTCTTGGCAGCCTAGAGGATGTGGGGAGGCTTTTTAGGTCAAGTGGCTGATGCTGGGCCACAATGGGGGAGGGGGTCAGGAATAGGTCACAAGGGGCTGGGTCCTCCTTGAGAGACACAAAGTCACCCAGCAGAGTATGGATTATAGGTTCCGATTAAAACCAGCCTCAAGACGAATATAAGTGCTCTCTGTTTCGCCCTTACAAGACAAAAGGTCCTCTAAGATGACCCTAGCTTTGTTCACTCCTGTTCTCATCACTGACATGGGGTAACCATTGTTCAGGAAGAAACAACCAATATATTGGCGCAATGATACTTACCTTCTAACCACTTACGTTTGCAGTTAACTCACCTACTGGCCGCTGGGATCTGGCTAGTAGGTGGGGTAACTGCAAACGTAAGTGGTAGAAGGTTGAATACATTGCTTTAACATGCCATAACAGGGGGTTTCTGGACAGTTTGCCTATTCTAACCTCCTAGTCTTGATTTGTCATACAATATGTATGTATGTGTCAAACGAATTAGTTGGCGAATGTTTGGACTGCAGTGTTTTTCTTCTTTCCTGGACTTGTCATGGGGGGCCCACCCACTGTGACGGCAGGTAGAAATGAGCTCTTGGAAGCTCTTGAACCGTCTCTTCTTCATTAGGATCTGTTGTTCCTTTTTTCTTCTGAGTCAAAATGCTTGTCACCAGGAAGGGTTATCGATCTTCTGTATTTTTGGGTTTCAGACTGATGTACCTCTTCTGTTTCACACTCCTATCCGCATCTGAGAATGCCACTCCTGATTTTTCAATTCCACGGAGGATCAAATCTCACTTTTTGGCATCGGAAAAGCACCTACCACCCCTCCCCTTCCTCTATAGGAGCACCTCATCTCCCTGGGGGGGGGGATGATGTTTGATGAGGGCCCATCTTTTCATGCACTCTCTCACCACCAATGCAGATTAGTGGTAGGTTTAGCCAAATATTTCACCACATTTCCTGCGCCTGTAAAACATGTACATCAAACTTTGTGAATCTAGTTGATCGCAACTCTTTGGATCTTTCCACACACCTGCATTGTCTCACACGAAGCTCGAGGAGTGCCCCCAGAACTTCCGGCATCTTTGCGAGTAAATACCAAAAGCCTTTGCAATCCTCTGATTGATCCCTGGCATTCTATACTCTCCATGTTTTCACAAGGTTTTCCTACTTTGACCTCTGTTTGACTCTCCCCAATTTTCTTTGGCCGTCAGAGCATCCATAGTACTTGTGAAAGATTCAGAGGCATATGATAAAATCATATCGCATCGGGATATTTTGAGAAAGTTGCGCCATTGCCCAGTCCCCAATGACAAATTCCTGAACAAATGGAGGGGGGGATTTGCCTTCATTTGGCAATTGTTACCGTGTGCCAGTGTTGTCTGTGCCAGTGTTGTCAAGGGATGACCTGACAGTACCTCAGGTACCCTAACCCTTGCAGTAACTGCTATGAGTCAACTCATTTCCGATACACCCAAATTTCCAGTACCACCCAACCCTTACTATATGGGACATGCCAATGAGTGTTATCGTCTTTTTTATAACCAAGCGAAGCCTGACTTTTGGTGAGTACAGCATAACAGAGCACGCATACATACATGCAAGAAACTGATAAAACGTCAGGAAGAAATATGCATTAGGGGAGGAGCCATACAACGAAATGGCCGTCTTCCACTTTGCTATATAACATGAGCTTTAACCCTCCTTCTTGGGTCTGAATAGTGTCACATCACTATGGCAAGGTGGTAACTACTTCCAAGAAAATGATCGTGGTTTCTATGGTCGCGTCAATTATATTTGTGCAACTCAACGACTTTCCTACCCTTCGAGTTGATGGAAGACAGTAAATGGATAACATAAGAACAAACAGTTTGTTGCTTTTTTTATTCCAGAGTTTAACTTAAATACAACATTTGAATGATTCCATCATACAGTACCCAAAGCCATACATGACCAATTGCCTTAGAAATCCTGTCTCACCTTGTCTCCAAAGAATAATTGTATAATTATTTTTAGAACAAATCCCCACTAAACAATGAAACAGTTTATAAGTCTCGAGGATCTTTTCACTATAGCATAGCCACTTGGCAACTCTGGAAGGCTGGTTAAAACCTACTAAAAAGCAGGCTCCTGGTTTAGTAATGTCATGGCTCCATGTGTGACGGCTCATGTACCCTACAATTGCAATTGCTCTCCATTCTGGCTTGTTTTCAAGCCTCTGTGTGTTCTCTCACCTTGCCAGGAATTGTAACAAAACTCGTACGGTCGGTGCAATCCAAACATGCATGGGTACTGATCCATAAACCCCTAAACCCCCCCCCCACTCCTTGTTGAATCGGGGAACCACGACTCCCAACTGTTAGCTCTCTGAGGAACTGATGCATGTCCGGTTCATATCATATGAGCCCAGTCAGGTTACAGTTGATTGAGGACGAGAATAATATGTGTCGAAAGGTCCATAAGGAATCCCAGAGTTCGACGTTGAACTTACAGTGTTCAGAATGATCTTTCGAAACTGCCCTGCTGGCCAACATGAAACTACCAAATTCCCCCCATACCTATCACCAATAACATCCGACAACATGGGATGAATTGGTTTGGGTTTTCAAGTAAGTGGTGCCAGTTTAAAATAAGCCATCACGATATTGCTATGGGGGATCTCTGACCATCTCGTCTACTTATTCCCCGAAATTCTGTGTAGAGCATGCGCCCACACTTAAAACTACGAATGGCCTATTCATGTTTGGCCGGCAACGCCTGTCTGGCCAGGAGGGAGAGGCTGGCCTCGGTTCAAATTTGTTTGGCTCGAGGACACCTTCTACAGTGTACAACACTTGAGACTACACCCCTGCTGTCTCTGCTCCTGCTACAGTTTCAACCTGCTGATTCTGGCCACCCGGTTGCCTGGAGACATTTCATTTGCCTGTGTTCAATAGACATGCCCACCGATTACATTGTTTGGTATATATCATTATAAAATTTGAAGTTGATTATTTATATATACTTGGTCACCAAGTTTTTACTGGTTCGTGATATGGTGCTGCTTCATTTTTGTGAATAAATCTGTGTGTTTGCTTTTGACTCAATATGGTGGACTCGAGGCACACACTGGGGGTCCATACATTGAATGACCATCACTCTCTGACTGCTTTGACTCACCTCAGCAGGTGGTTGTGCCCTTGATCAAGGCACATTTCCTGGTGTCCAGAGGACTTGTTGCTCAAACCATCAACATTGTACTGTGATAGATCGCTATGTTTGTTAGAGTAAATTCACCTAGTTGTTAAACTAAAACTACAAAGATTGTGTATTGAAGTGATTTTTGAGCTCTCAAAAATATATGGAGATTTATTCCCAGAGAGGTTTTGTCTGCATTCATTCATTATTGTACAAGTAGCTCCTGCAGTTCCTCATTTGCTAGTTCTAGTACCAGTCAACAATATCTGGCAGAGAGTGAAGGTGCTAGTGACCCAGTCATTCCTTTTACACCTCTTATGCTATCCACCCGAAGGTGCTTCGGAAATTGTAGAGATTCCAGTTTTGGTGTGTGGAAGGGACACCGGCGAATCTTGCCAACCCTCTGATATAGTTCCCGAGTAACGACGATCCAGGAATGAGAATTCCGGCAACCGAGACCACCATTTAACGTCTCCAACGACAGAGGAAAGTGTAGCTTTACAAAGAAGAAGCGTGTGAAAGTTGGTATCGTGATGACACCAGGGTTCTAACCAGGGACCTCAGGTATCGCAGGTGGACGTCCTATACCGTTCCTGCCACCTCATCATCGCTCTACCCAGGAGAGGGTGGAGGGTGGTCACCTAGGTAGCGCCACCACCCTCTTCTCCTCCACCCTGTTCTTGTGGATCTGAAAGGCTGGTGTGATCCAGGCACCACAGGACACTGCTGACCGGAAAGAAACAAACATTGCACGTAATCAGTGGTGGGAGTTCAAGATGTTATAATAAAACGAAAACGGCCAAAATAGACGTTGTCTAATACTGATACGAAGGAGCTGTACCGTATTCATTCTAACGAAGCGCATGCCCTATAGAAGCACAGATGGAATTTTGCAAGATTTATGATTTTTTTAACCCTAATGTCGGCAACTTTCAAAACTGGTTGAGCACTAATTGTACACTGACAAAATAGTTTTAGTAGGAAATGAATGCAAGGTGTTATGTTGGACGGGGGGGGGGGGGCGGGGGACCATGGTCATCCCAGCCTTGGGGGTTGCCGGAAGCACTATCAACACCCAATAGTTTTTCTTCCCGCTTTGCTATGTCCGTTTTCTCCTTTCTCTCATTTCCCCCACATACACCAACGGTCAACAAGCAGCCACCCCTCCTTCACAAACAAGGCGCTCTCCACAAGTGTCTCGCTGTTTACGCGGTCAGTGTTTCCATCTATTAATCACCATGCGAACAATTTACAAATGCTCTTAAAATGATTTGCTTTCAAGATTCTTGTAATTAGCATTTGACAGAAACACCCTACTATCATGACCATGTGCAATCCACAAGGAACTGATTAGTGCACAATGTCTACCATATAAGTTTTGTGGAAATGTGACTAAGGCTGCCTGAAATTATGCCAATGAGACAATATCAACTTCTGTTGACCCAGTAGCAGTTCCTTATCTCAGACCAATTGGTGAACCCATTAATACATTTCATTGGAATTCCACCAAACTTGAACACTTGGCATGAATGAAGCAATTTATAAACAACGCATATAGACCCCCCCCTTGTGACTTGATTCAATGTTCACATTTTGGGCGAGACTAAAGAGGTAACCACACTCATAGTGAAAAGCTTGGTCTTAAATCTTAATAAGAGTTTGTCTGTATATCTCAGGTGTCACCCACCCCCCCAGCTATCGTCACACAGACCAGAGTCTTCTGCAGGTGTACCTGACAAGTGAAAAAAAACCACGATGTCTCTCGTGGAACAAAGTCAGGGGAAACAAAATCCAGATTTTGACCTCTATGTTACCTGTGATGACCTTCATGACATGGTGGTTTATATATCATAAAATTGGTTACTCTCCATGTGATGCATCCACGCCTAGAAGCATATTGCATTCCAGATGAACACCCCCAATGTTTTTGCGAAAAGTCTATTAAATTAAACTGTTTGACCCCTTGTACTACCAAGTCGGTGTCCGTCGAAGCGGGAGTTTGTCCCCTCCATGAAGCACGCAAAGCTCAATCACATAACCCAAAATACCAGTTTTCTATTTTATTTTTGCCCGGGTGGAGACCTCCTGAAATCAAACGTTTATTCCAGACCAACTTACCACATGAACACCCTACAGAGGTCCAAATGAGGGCAAGGCACCAGGGGGTGACACATCAGTCAACATTATATCACCCGGGTGAACCTTCCAGCCTACCACAGATACTCATTAGCTGATTATGGCCAGAAAACAGTTGTTTGACCCCTCATTGCCTGCAATGTGACCTTTACTGACATGGCAGTTTTTCATGAAAAGTGTAACTTTCCATGTTATACAATCACTCCTAGGAGCATTTGGCATTCTGATGACATGCCCAGGGTATTGCCAATGAAGTACTCAGAATCAGTTTTTGACCCCTACGGACCTTTGATGACCTTCAATGAACATGGCTTTTTTATAAAAATTGTTACTCTCTCCGTGGGGGGTGGTGATGCATCCACTCCTAGAAAGCATATTGCCATTCCAATGAACAACGCCAATGTTATTGCAAAAAAGCTATTCAATATTAAACGTTGACCCCTTTGGTAATTACCAAAGTATGCGTCCCAAATCGAAGCGGAGTTGGTTGCCCCGGGGTCCATGAAGTCTCGGAGGTAAAGGTCGATCACAATCCAAAATAACGACCCAGTTTTCATATTTTCCTTTGCCCTAACTCACTTAAATAAGCACAATTCATCAAGAACTCAACCTTTAACCACATGAACACGGCCGACAGAGGTCCCACACATGCAGGGTCACACTTATAATCCACAATGGTGAACCTTCCAACCTTCACAGATGTCAATTTCTCCGATTATGGCCAGAAAACAGTTTTTGACCCCCTAAGGTGACCGTGAAATGCCTTTAATGACCCCCCAATGGCAGTTTTATGAAATACAGTAAACGCTCATTGTGATACAAATCCACTCGCTAGAGCAATTTGGCATTCTTATGAACAGGCCCATCTATTGGCCAAAAAGTACTTAAATCAGTGTTTGACCCCTACGTGACCTTTGATGACCTTCAATGACAAGGGCGGCTTTTAATATAAAAATTTTACTCTCCATGTGATGCATCCCACCCTAGAATCTATGCATTCCCGCAGAAAAACACGCCAATGTTATGGCGAGAAAGCTATTAAATTAAACTTTGACCCCTTGTAATTACCAGATCTGCGTCCCGACGAAGCGGGAAGTTTGGGTTCCCCATGAAGCACAAAAGTCTTCACAGATCAAAATACCAGTTTTCTATTTTCTTTGCCCGTACTTCCTTATAAGCACTCTTTATTCAAGACTCAACTTTAACCAACATGACCACCCACAGAGGGTCAAATTGAGGTCAGAGGTCACACCAATGCAGGTCAACAATTATATCACATGGTGACCTTCACCTTCACAGATATTCATTCTCTGATTACGGCCCGAAACAGTTTTTGACCCCTAATGCCCCTTGAATGACCTTTATGACATGGCAGTTTTTTTGAAAGAATGGTAACTCCTCCTGTGATCATCCACTGCCACTCCTAGGAGCATTTTGCATTCTGAGGACAGCCCGGCTATTTGCCAAAAAGTACTAAATCAGTTTTTTTAACCCCTACTGATCTTGGATGACCTTCAATGACATGGCGGTGTTTAAAAAAATTGTTACCTCGCCATGTGAATGCATCCACTCCTAGAGCATATTGCATTCCCAATGAAACACGCCAATGTTATTGGAAAACGCTCTTACATTAAACTTTGCCCCTTGTAACTCCAAAGTAAGTGTCCGATCGACAGCGGGAGGTTGGTTTCCTTCCTCCATGGAACCACAAAGTCTCTCACATAATCCAAACATAACTAGTTTCTATTTTTTTTTGGCCCGTAACTCGCTTAAATAACACATTTATTCAAGACTCAACCTTTAACCACATGACCACCCGACAAGGTCACAGGCGGTCCAGAGGTGCACACACATGCAGGTCACATTAGATCACAAGGGTTGCCTTCCAGCCTTCACAGAATATTCCATTCTCTGAATGGTCCAGAAAACAGTTTTTGCCCCCTGAAGTGACCTTGAAATGACCTTTAATGAACATGGCAGTTTTTATGAAAATGGTAACTCTCCATTGTGATACATCCACTCCTGGCAGCATTTTGCATTCTGATAACATCCCCCCCCCCCCCCAGTGTCTAATTGCCAAAAAGTACTAAAATCAGTTTTTGACTCCCTACGTGACCTTTGATGACCTTCCATGACATGGCGGTTTTAGAAAAATTGTTATCTCCATGTGATGCATCCACTCCTAGAATCATATTGGCATTCCACTGAACACGCTCAATGTTATTGCGAAAAAAATCTATTAATTAAACTTTGACCCCTTGTACCTCCAAAGTAAGTGTCCCATGGAAGCCGGAGTTGGTCTCCTCCATAATGCACACAAAGGTCTATCACTATCCAACAATACCCAGTGTCTATATTTTTTGCATGTACCTCCTCATAAGCACATTTATTCAAACCTCAACCTTTAAAGCCACATGACCCCCGACAAAGGTCAAATTGAGGCTCAAGGTCCAAACATGCAGGTCAACAATTTATCACAATGGTGAACCTTCCAGCCTCACACGGATACTCATGGTCTCTGGTATGGCCAGAAAACAGTTTTTGACCCCTAAGTGACCTATGAAGTACCTATTAGTAACATTAAATGACCCTCCATGGGGCCCTCGTCCCTACTTAAAATTCATTTGGGACTACGATAAACCATCTCCACCAAGTTCGTCAAAATCCACAAACTTCAAAAATATCGCCAGAAATTATGCAAATTAACTACTTCATTAGCATATATCAGCCAGGAATCTGATCGATTCGTGTACTCTTCATAGTTGTTATTACCCTGAATGGCATCACCAATGCACCTACTGATCAAGAGATATCTTGTTGACCAACTTTCGGGCCCATTTTCAATTAAATTCTGCCAATTTGATGGCAAATGAGATGTCTTTGACGAAAGTGGCTGCACATCGGCAACTCGTCCAAACCCGCGCACCTCCACAGAAGGGTCCCAGCATGATGGCTTCCACAGTTCAGGAGATATCTAACCGCACTACGGACAGACAACATACAGACCTGACCGACAGAAGACAGACAAACAGATGCACACACAACAAAGTGAACACTATGTCATCTCCTTGAACAAAGTTAGGCGAGACAAAACGCTGCAACTCGATCAGTAACGATCTATAACTTTCTTTACAATTGTAGTAGGATTGTCACATCAGTTCATCACTTTTTGACTGATTTTGCTACACGTGGTGTCTGTAGATGATTGAAACATAAATTTAGCACTCCAAGCTAGAATTTTGACAAAAAGTCGTTCTCATACAGAAGCAACTCTTGTCGGCCCCCAAAGTTCACACCCCCCTTGGAAGTTGTGTATTTTCCCCCGGCATGATAGTGAATGTAGCAGCGCAAAATATTCCCTACCTGCCCGATGAAACTCCAATCGGAGCTACCCTTTGGGCATGATAGCTGCAAATGGGAGAAAAATTCATGCAATCACGTGAAAGTAAATCAGTCACATGAATTTCCTTTTGGTGCCTCGACCCTACTGTGAAATCTATCGGGACTATAGATTAACCATCTCCACTAAGTGGGATCCAACGCACTTTCAAAAATTGCATGAAATTATGCAAATTAACTCCTTCAATTAAGCACTGATACTGTAGTTTGTGTACACTTCATGGCTGTTAAACTCATCACCAATGCATCTTACCGATCGCGAGACACTTGTACACAATCAAATGTGGGCAAATTACATGGTATGAAAATGGATGCAGATCTACAGCTTTTCACGGTCTACCCCTCCACACAAAAATTCAGCACGAGGGCTTTCAAGGTTCAGGAAATACCGCACATACGGCCACAAACAACAACAAAGTGATCACTATGTTCTCTCCTTGCCAAGTATCTTCCAACTAATATTTTACTATGTTTCATATGATGTGCCTCCATAACCCAATGCCACTCACTGCTTTTAATACGGTGCTGATAGGCAGCGTTTTGCCTAGATATAGCCTATCAGTCACCCAGCGCCGACCACTGCCACCTACTAACTTAATTGTTTTAGGCGGGATAGTGGATGTTAGGTCTTGACAAGCCAGTTGCTGTTGCCACGCCGATCGCTTACCACCCGAAGGCCATACGGCTCAGTGTTTCCTTGACTGATCCAGATTAGTCTAGACTTGTCATGTTCACAAGTTTGTTAATTTCCGACTTGGAGAACCTTTTGACCTGGACCCCAGAACCAATAGGCCTGTGTATCAGTATAGAAACTAACATACCGGAGTAGGACTTTGGACCCATCCAGAGTCCTAGTTATCTGTTTGCAAGCCAAAATTTGCTAAAATCCTACTAAATTTTCCTCGCTCATCAGAATAGCCCATCTAACACCAATGGAGCCTGTAGCTTTAACTACACAATGCAATTATTTCGTTTGCGATGGAACTTACCTTTCTGCGACATAAAAGGACAACTCGACACCCACTGACTTTAAATTCTTGAACACACCCGCCCACCCCATCAAATGCCATTGGTCACTGATGACAATCAGCACATGCTATTAGATCATCCACGTTAACCAAACCCTGCAGAAGGAGCATGTGACTCCCCAAAAAAATTAATTCCCCATGATTTCTTCCTTTGTTCCCAGAACTGACCCCGTTTTTTCCCATAAGAAGCTATATACCAATTTCAAACCTGATGGTGACTTTGAATTCTAACCAGAAAAAGCCAAAAGCTTAGTGATTCCTTGACCAGCTAAGCCACTGCAAGATAATACAATAGGAATCATTGTGGTACTCAAAATAGGGGAAGCTCACATAAAAAGTATGAACTCCATCCAGCCGATGAGGTCTTGTACAAGCTAAAGTTCAGCCAAAAGATTTTTTTCCACCATACCCCATTTCCTCCCAACTGGCTCCATCACAACCGAAAACGTAGTGTTTTGTTTCTCTTGTTTCTTCCATAAGAAAGCTGCAAATAATGCCGAACTATTCGGGTCAGAGCTTCTGGAACTCTCTTGACTTCAGATGACTTTAGATCTGACCCCAACCAATAGGGATCATGTACTTTATGTACATGTTTTGTACTTGTACATTATGGTGAACCCATATACTAATTATGATTGATCCATCAAGTGGGGTCAAGTTATTGTGTTTCCCTAACGAATTGGGGTTCCTGTACTCTCCCCATGAGAACTACATACCAAATTTCAACCTGATCGACAGGCATTCTGGAATTACCGTGTTAAGAACCATTTTCAGACTGTGACCTCTCTTGACTTTTGACCTGACTCCAAAAACAAAGGTCATGTACTCTTATGGGAACCGATGACTTGATCCATCCAGTGGGTTTGAGTTATTGTGTTAACAAGCTAGGCATCACAACACGCACACTGTCATAGACTGCATAGTTCCTCTGTCTTACGTTCAGTCAAGGACTGAAAAATTCTTGTGTTAACAAAGCTTTGATTCGGACCTTGTGTCACCTCAATGATCTTTTAACTACCTTACCCGCAAACATTAGGTATAAAGTTCTCATTATGGAACTCCCCATACCAAGTATGAGTTTTGATCCGTGAAGGTGGTGTTGAGTTGTTTGTGTTTTATAAGCTAGATAGACATCACACACTGTCATAACTGATATTCCATCAAAGAATAAACCACTGCTATAAGCCCATGCCCTACGCAATTGCACAGATTCAATCTGAAAGTCTGTACATGAGGAAAACGTCAATGTTCTAAATACTGTTTTGACTCTTTGATTGTACCGGCAGGAGAGGTGTGGCAGTCCCTGGAATGCGCACCTTGTTGCTTCTTTGGCGGTACCAATGTGGGTTGGGGGAGGGGGATTGGATAACCACAAATTGGCCTTCTCCCCATTTTGCGGCCCCCTCCCCCGTACGCCTGGCTTCGGGCTGAAATTCCGTCTGGTTTTTGGCTTTCATGAGAATATAGATAGGAAGTACCAAAAGTTGAAATCATAATCACATGCGCATGAATTTTGAATAGAACTGTACAACTACTCATGGAAAATATCCTTAATTGACTTGTGTGATGAAAACAATGAATATCGTGGGCTGGATAAACATCAAGGCTTATGTGAATGAGTGTTTTTGAGAATTCTGACTAACCGTAATTAATTTTGTGTAGAAGAAGTTTTGTTTAACTGTTGAAATTATACTTCATTTACCAAGGTGATCGCCAAAGTGTCTCGCCTGGTTGGGCGATCGTTGTTTCTATCATTCACTACACGAACAACCAAATAGTTCATGTCGCCCATCGTCATGTCAAACGACATCACATATTTTCACATATACCCATAAAATTTCCTAAATCCACTGGCCAATAAGTTTGACTCTTATTCTGAGTCCCTTCATTATTTTTTTTCTTCTACATGCCCCCCCCCCCCTCTTCCTCCATAATACCCAATTTGAATAAAGTTTTATCACTCCGTCAACTCCTTCTTTGACCCAAAATATAACTTGAAATGTCTAATCCCTAAGCCTAAGCAAGGCCGCCTTCTTCGCCTTTTCCAAATCATTTCTCATTATTCATTGCCTTTTATTACCCCCCCCCCCCCTGCCAGGCCGCAAACACCCCCGCCCCCGCCTCCCCCACAGCACCAACAAACTATTCCTCCAGTCCGCGCAGCAGGTCAAGGATGTCCCAAACTATCTCTTTAGGAAACCTCCAATTTGTCCCCCGGCAGAAGAAGGGGAAAAAAATGTTTTCAAAAGGTATGTTGAATGTCTAATCAACCTATCAAATTGGTTGGGTAAGTGAGTCGTTTGCTTGTAGGCAGCTTATAACAGGCACAATTGTCACAGGAGATAGTTTACCTACTCGTTCGTCAGTTGCTTTATGTTTCTAACAGAAAGCGTTCATATGATGGGATTCAAATCAAATTCATGAACATCAACACATCAGATTCAGAAATGTTAACGACCATACCTAATGATTTTGGCGAAATTCTTACCACTGCTTTGAAATTGGAATAATTTATGCAAATAGGCACACACAATAAGCTTATAACGCAAGTAAAATTGCCACAGGAACTATGGTTAACTCGTTCCTAAGTGCTTTATAGCCAACAGAAGGCGACTATAATGTGGATTCAAATTCCTGACCATCAAACACATACAGATCCAGAAATGTTAATGGACCATACTATTGAGTTGGCGAATTCTTACCAAGTTGGAAATTGTGAATTAATTTATGCAATTAGGCACATACAATAAGCTTATAAAACAGCATTAAAATCGCCACAGGGAGCTTATGGTTACCTCCGTTCTAAGGTTCTTTTATTCCCACAGAAGCTATTATATGAATGGAATTCAAATTCCTGAACCTCGAACACATCAGATCCAGAAAATGTTAATGGACCATACTACTGATTTTGGCGAAATCCTTACCAAGTGGGAAATTGAATATACTATGTTCAAATTAAGGCACATACCATGACATCTACTGACTCCATCTGTACCTTCAAAATTATCTGGATCAAAGGTGGCTCACATCTACTCCAGTTTTTGTGGGAATTCAACAAACTTTCAAAAATTGCATGAAATATGCAAATTGGACACATTACATACCTCTCCAGTGACCCTACTTCACTTTTAAATTTCTCGGGAACCATGTAAGACCACATCCACCAAGTTTCGTGCAAATCTGACAAACTTTGGAAATCACATAAATTATGCAAATTAGAACCAAAATAATTAGCCATTTCAGGCTGAAAATTTAATCAGATTCATCTACCTGTCATCCAGTCCTCATGCCGAACTACATCACTGTAGCCTACGGTTCTTCATAATCCTGGCTAACGAGCTTCAATCACCAATGATTACATAAAATAAAGCTATTACCCAACTTAAGTACTGACTTTGCAAGCCCAAATTTGTTTTTTCCCCCCTTTTTTTGTAAATCCAAAGGATCGTGTATACCCACCAACGGTGCTACACACAAAATTTCATATAATCGGCCTCACGGTTTGTGAGAAATCCTGCTAACGATAAAGATTGTGAAACACACACCCGCCATAGTGAACCATCTAGTCTCTTCCTGAATTTCATTCAGGCAAGTCAAAACGCCCTCCAGATTGACTCACCTCCCGGTGTAGCACAATCCCTAATAACTCTGGATCAACTTTCAAGATCATCCAATCTTTATGGTTTAAAAGCTGTTAATCCATTTAGCAATTGGCAAATTTGACCTACTAAGATGGCCCTTTACCTCAAAATTTGTTACTCAAATTTTTAACTACCTCAATACAGACAACCACGGTAGGACAAAATGACTGAACTTCATGACATCTATCTTTTCTATGGCAAGTAGAAAGCCAACTGACTTTGACCTCAAATTAATAACAGTCACCCATTATTTAATATTGATCTGACGAACTTCCATGATCATCCAATCTATTTTTTAGTAATAGAGGGCAGTTGACTCTTCTAATGAAATGGCCTCAATTGACTCCTAGATGACCTTTGGCCCCCACTTCCTGAACACCCTATTTGAACCAACAGTTGATGACATACTGACAACTTTTATGCTAGGGAAGAAGCCCCTCGACAGTGTTTTAAAAAAAACGAAATAGCTGAAATTAACTCCTAGATGTCCTTTGACCTAATTTATATTGGACAGTCCCTCATAGCCATCAAGTGACCAAGGTTTTCCTTCCAATTAAAGAAAGCCGACTAGCAATGGAATCACTTAAAATTGTGGACAGATGGATTAATCTGCCAAAATCTCACTCGTCTCTGCTCAACTTTCCACCTCAACATTTTCAGAGGAAATCTGGCTTCCATCTAACCCAATCCCACCTCGCAAGCCAATGCCTATCAAGATGATTTGAGCAAACATTAAACATTTAGGAACAATAGAAAATGTTCCTTTTGGTCCACCTTGCCTTCCAGGTGTCGCAATAACAGATCCCCCACGCATGTGACTGGCTGGATGAAGTACGACGTACAGGCGTCCTAGGGGTTGCCAGAAGAGTGGTCTGTCATCCTACCTTGCTTATGCCACGTGAGCTCAGGTGACCTTTACGCAGGTCATGATCCTATCACCCCGCTGCCTGGGAATAAAGCTCGTCTGTGAAAAGGTGGAAGATCGGGAATGCCGGAGGAGAGTCACAATAGTTATTATGATCCACCCTTTAACACAGTGCTACAAAATTGCAGGGGGAAATCATGTTGTGCTATGCCATATAATGGGTCCTTGGGACCAAAATTTCTCCAATTGTTCGAAACCTATCTACATGTCCCAATCCCACTTTAATACTAATTTTCTGCATGAAGATATAGACCTTCAAAGTGTTGGTCTGATATGCAAAACATTATGGAGAGTCCTTAGGGGCACAAAAAATGTGGTCCATAACACTGAACAGACAGAGAATGACCTTTATTCTATTGTTTTATTATGTTCAGTAACTCAAAATTCTGCAAGAGCACTGTCTTCTCTTACACAGCTAGGCAACAACACCTACCAACACATTACAGCAATTCCCCTTGCAGACTAATCATGTGTTCTGATAAGAAAATGCCCCCCCCCCAAAAAAAAGATAAAACTTATTTATATCCCCGATTATATATTACGGTTCGGATTTACGGTTTTGCCTTGTCGGGTCGCCGCATCCTCCGCCCGCCGCCGCGTCCAGCCGCCGCTGCGTCCGCCGCTGGGCGTCCGCCGCCGAAGATTTTCGCGTTAGCGCTTAACTCTCCAACACGCTTTACGCGATTCGAAGCTGAAACTTGGTTACACGGTTGACCCATGGAGATCTTGGATGCTTCCGAAAACTGGTATTACCGGAAGTCTGCTGCCCTCTGCCTTTTTGGTGTTTTACGCAAAATTTTTGTCCGATCTGTCTACACGAAACTTGGTACTCAGGGCTGACAATTGGTCCCGAAAACATGGTGGCATTTTAAGGTGCATCCGAGGTCAAATTTGGTGTAATTTTTGCCCATTTGTTTGCAACATGTCGGATCTCTACGAACTTGGTATTAGGGGTACCAGTTGGCCCGAAAAACATGGCGGCATTTTCAGGTTCATCAAGGTCATAAATTTGTGATATTTCTTTCTTAAAAAGGTCATTAAGTCTTTAGGCGTCAAAAACTGATTTTGGTACTTTTTCGGGGCAATAGCCACTGGGCGTGTTCACATCGAATTGCAAAATCTCCCTAGGAGTGGATGTATCACATGGGAGTTACAATTTCCAATAAAACGCCATGTCATTAAGGTCATTCAAGGTCACTTATGTGCAAAAACTGTTTAACTGGCCATGATTGGAGAATTGAATATCTGTGAAGTCTGGCAGGTTCACCATTGTGATATAATTGTTGAAGCTGCATGGTGTGACCTCTACCCATTTGACCTCTGTTCCGTCATGTGGTGGACAGGTTGAGTCTTGAATAATGTGCTTTTTAAGGAGTTTTACGGGCAAAAAAAAAATGAAACTGGTTATTTTTTGGTATGTGATAGACCTTTGTGTGCTTTATGTAGAAACCAACTCCCGCTTCGTCGGACGCATACTTTGGTAGTTACGCAGGGGTTCACAGTTTAATTTAATACTTCTTCGCAATAACTTAGGCGTGTTTTCATTGGAATGCAATTGCTCTAGGAGTGGATGCATCACATGGAGAGTAACAATTTTCATAAAAGCCGCCATGTCATTGAAGGTCTTAAAGGTCACGTAGGGTCAAAAACTGATTTTAATACTTTCTAGGCAATGGGCACTGGGCGTGTTTCAGAATGCAAATGCCTTAGGAGTGGATGTATCACTGGGAGATTTACAATGTTATAAAAACTGCATGTTCATTAAAGGTTCATTCGAGGTTCACTTAGGGTCAAAAACTGTTTTCTGGTCGTAATCAGAGAATTGAAAATCCGTGAAGGCTGGAAGGTTCACCATTGTGATATAATTGTTGACCTGCATTTGTGTGACCTCTGACCTCAATTTGACCTCTGTCGGTTGGTTATGTGTTAAAGGTTAGTCTTTAATAAATGTCCTTATTTAAGGAGTTACGGGCAAAAAAATAGAAACTGTTAATTGGCACAGTGGGATATACAAGTCGGGGGGGGCGGTCTATAGCCGCCAACGTTGAATCCTAGTTTTTTATTGGTAACATCGAATCATCAACATACAGTTTGTGTTTACCTTTCTATTGCGGAAATCCTGCCAGACACATAGAGCAACCTGGATGTGGAAATGCCAGCCAGTATGTGTGCATGTAGTATCAATGCAAGGAGTGTGACCGCCTTCCAGCAGGGCTGGAGGTACAACCTTTGCTTCAAAGTCATAGGAAATAGGGCGACTGAAGGCAAAAGCCGGTTGTACGTGTCTCACACATACACATAGCAAGGTTTCAGAAACATGACATGATGCATTGCATATACTGTTCATCTCTATATTCTACATAGCAAAGCGTCGATCCAGTATAGGATCATTATCGTTGGATCGCTGGGGCTAGGTTGCGTTAGCCTCTCCACGATGGATCCTGTATTTATATCCCCGCGACACTGGAAGTGGTCCGGGATATTATGGTTTCTGGTGTGTGTAGGCCGTCCACTGTCCCCAGCTCCGCTGGCCCCGCCGAACTTCAGGCGTTAGGCACACTAAGTCATTTAATAACTCTTCAACGATTGATCTGAAACTTGGTACACATGTACGCCCTAGGAACCCTCGGATAAGTTGAAAGAGGGCATCACTGTACTGCTGGGGGCCGCTAATTTTTGTGAAATTTCCAAGTTAGTCGATTTGAAGCAACTTTGGTGGTTAGAGACATAGTTGATCCCGAATGATGTGGGGGTCATTTCAAGTCCCGGAGGTCACATTCGCAATCATTTAGGCAATTTTCCAAACTGTGTAAGATTTGATGGTGGATGGGGCTACATTTGTTCCTGACAAAGTAAAAGTCATTTTCAAGGTAATCTTGGGTCGAATTTGTATAATTTATGTGACTTTTTTTTCGTACTTCCATAGATCACAACAAAACTTGGTGGATGAAGCTTTCTATTCTAGTTCTGACCAACATGAGGTCTTATGGGGTGTTAGAACTTCTTCCAATGATTGCTCAAAAGCAGGATATATACGTACACATGTCTAGTTTGTCCCTTTTAAATCATCAACAGGCTGACTTATCCATATTATCTATATTATCTTCTCCTCGATGCCATACTGACCTACATTTTCTGCACACTAGGAATATGGATCCAGGCTGTTCTTCTTTCCTCTGTTTTTCTCAGCGGGGTCACTCGCCACAAGATCCTCTGGTATCTCCGTCGCGTGGTGCCTTCGACCTGCAAATGAGTCACAACCTCATCAGATCTTTCAGAGTGATACAGAACTGGAACGTGTACCATGGTGATAAGGCCACCTGACAAACGCTATTTTCTTTTTTAGCACCTGGGGGGGGGGGGGGGGGGGTTCTGGATCTCCCAACTGCAAATGCCCTGGAAACCCCCTCCCACTCATATTTTAGCATGGTGGTTAAATACTTACTTTCACATGCAGGATTAAGTGGCTATGTTGAACCGGCCTTACATCCAACATCCACAAAATGGAAGGGGGGTGTAAAACTTCAGTTTTGTGCACTCTTCAAGAGGGGTAGTTGCAGCTTCACCAGTGTCCAGCCATGCATACCATTTAGTCAAGAGAGAACTCCTTACGTCGCTCCCCGGGCCCACCCACGTTGTAGTTATTGAGTCATCACGTTCACGCACCACAATTCAATTAATACAAATTTCGCAATACCGTCCAGATAGATGTGGAGGGACAGTTTCTTACAACTTTCTCGGAACAGCAAAAATTTGTTGCCTTCATGCAGTTCGACCAACCTACTGGGAACCCCCATTTTTTCTTCATGGCACATCAGACGTTACATTCTTATTCTCATCAATTATTTTCCCAGATCAGTAGGAATGGCACTCTCAACACTGATTTTAGGTTCAGTTCCTTTAAAGGCAAAGTCCAGCCAAATTATAACTCTTGGTGGAGTTATGATGTTAAAGAGAATAAAAAATCTTCAATTATCACTTGTCCAGGTTTATAGCATGTTTGGTTGAGGAGATATGGCTTCCTCAAATTTCATATAATACAGGGATTTGGGCAAACTGGCAATTTTTTTTATGATGTCATATCTCCAATTACAGGGGGAAAAGTCAGGACATACTTTTTTAGCTGCGGGTACATGCTCTACAAGTCATCATATCGCTTCGTCCGTCTGTCCGTCTGACTGTCCGTCCGTCTGTCGTTCCATTCCAATCATATTTCTGACCGTACATTGCGATCACGTTGAAACTTGGTGATGGATGAAGCATGCCACTGGCTAGGCTGAGTAACATTTTTGTTTGCATAATGTTATGAATTTTGATTAAATCCAATTAATCATCCCAATAAGTTCTCATTCATAACTTCTGAACCGTACATGCAATCAGTTTGCGCGATCAGTGTTTACTTCTATTCATTATGCAAACAATTACAAGGCATTCCATGTGTCCGCTAAAGATTTGGTATTAAGCATTTAACAGAAACAGCCTACTAATTAATCAGTGACCAATTTTGAATTCGAAAGGACTGATTATTGACAATTGTCTAGTCAAGGAGTAAAGTTTTTGTGGGAATGTGACTAAAATTGTGCATAAATTATGCAAATTTTAGGCAATTTACCAATTTTCCCCAAAATCTGGCAAACTGTAAAAATTAGGCATAATTATGCAATTAGCCTGTTAAATGACCTCCAGTGACCCTGAATCCATGATGAAAAAATTTGGAACTCAAGGTAAACCATACTCACCAGGTTTCATGAAAATCCAAGCAACCTAAAGATTTTTCATAAATTATGCAAATTAGATCCTGAATGACTTCATTGACCCCCGAATCTTTGTTAAAAAAATTGGGATTGAGTGTAGAACCATTTTCCAACCAAGTTTCGTGAAAATCCGACTAACCTTTGTAATTTCGCATACATTATCAAATTAGACACTTAATTACCTTTTGAAAATCTCATCAGTTCATCTACTTATATCCCTCACCTTATTTGCCAAACCAAGCACCTAAGGTTCATTCGTAATCTTGCTAACGATCTAAAACAATAAATTAAAAATAGCAATCCTTACCTCACATCATAAGTG
The DNA here is from genome assembly GCA_026419785.1 of Sclerodactyla briareus. Lineage (NCBI taxonomy): Eukaryota > Metazoa > Echinodermata > Holothuroidea > Dendrochirotida > Sclerodactylidae > Sclerodactyla > Sclerodactyla briareus. The sequence continues at coordinate 145,399 of JAODTK010005776.1, read as the reverse complement.
GACTTTGTGGCCCAAAATCTAATCCGAATCTTGTTCACCCACCCCATGCTCCCTACCTTTGTCGCAATTGCACTTACCTTTGGAAAATATCCCCTTTCACTAGAAGTGTGACAACACCCACACATGCACACGCACCACACACGCGCCCTAGTGACCACTAGTCTCCTCCTGAATTTCATTCAGGCGAGACCGAAAAGCGACCGAGGGCTTTTCCCCCGATTATTATGACCATCGAACAAAGGCCAGAGTACTTGTTTAATATTCTCATTCATAAAATATCCAATTTCCTATTGTTTCATAAGAAAAGCTTGATAATAATGCCTGAAATGGGCAGCAAAACCTTTCACAAGAATGTTTCGATAACTGTACAAGCGTGTGCAACTTGTACATCTTGTTGCTCGTATTTTGCGACGGCTGAAGGGCGTCAAATTGCGTGCGTGCGTTTGTCTTTGTGCGCGTGCGTATCCGTGACCGCAACCTTGCATTTCGCGTGCTTATCCTCATTTTGGGTCACCAGTGTTCAGTATCAGAATTATAACCATTTGGATATTCACTTTTACATGCTCATTCTACATACATAGGTCCTCTGGTATTTATGTTCTAGAAGTTCCTAATACAGTTTTGAACATTCTGTTTGGTTACAGTACCTCTAACAGGAGCCCATGCTCTTATAACAGCGCATGCCATCTGCATTTTATTTTGCCAGTTCAAAATCTTTGTCCTAATAGAAACCTAGGGAAAATCGGGCTGGAAGTATGAAACAAGTTTTTTTTAAATGTTGGTCGTCTCCGACATCTAACACCAAGAAATAAGCCGATTAACAATAATGGAGTGTTCTCTCATATGGTGTTTAGTGATCGCTTCCCACTCCGATTCATTTTCCATTGTACAGTATGCCTGGGACTTTATAATGTGTATCATTTTATACAGTGTACTAGGTTTGTTCAATTTTCTAATAAACTCAACAAAACTTCCACAATGATTTGTGAATCTGTGAAGTATTAATACTTACCCCACACGGACCATGCACCCACCCCTTCTACTTGAACATCTGGCATTATACAGATCCGGGTTGGCCACCCATCACCAGGTAGAAAGTCAACTGTAGACAGCTTGATCCAAGTGATAGAACAAAGATTAGAGTCGTAAGATTAAATCTAAAGGGTGAAACTCTTGACGAATTTCTGACGCCAATATGCTCCATTGTCCGAAGAAACGTCTGGAAAATAAGAAGGGCGATGGGATGGCAACCCCGACTTTGGGTGTTATTGCCATCTGTTGATATCTGAAATAGATGGCACATGTCTACCGTCTTTGCATTCGCAAGCAGTGCGCTCTATTTGATAGAATACAGTAACAGTCCAGGGCAAAATATATATCTGCACCCTGGGCAAGAGCCCAGGTCACCTCTAGGGGCTGGGGGAGAAGCTCAGAATACCAGTTTACTTTTTCCCAGTATAAGTAACAATATTTATAACATACCATTGCAGACCATGGGCAAACGGTCCCAAGCTTTGTGAACTTTCATGAAGAGGATGGTGGGGGTTGGGGTTACAGCCCATGGCCTCAAAGAGACCAAACCACTGCTCCATAACCCCCCCACTTCCCCCCATTAGGTCTGTGAGAGAGGGATAGAGATAAAACCCTCGTAAATGGAATATCATAAATAACGCAATTTCCTGGAGGTGGGTGGGTGGGGTGTGAGATGGATGAAGGCACGTTTGCATTCACAGTTACTTGTATTCCTTCTATATAACCCACCCTGTTATGCCTATTGGTAAGTCACCCACTCACTCAAAGGAGCACCTACCTGCCATGAAGGCACCTAGCCACTTCCACCCGCCACTTCCAAAGCCCCGCCTCCTCTCTGGGCAACAAGCGACCAGGCCTGGCCTGCCCATCCCCCCAACTCCCGAAGTAACTTAAAAAGCTGCGCTAATCATGAGCTGCTGGAGCATCCCCCCGTGGTCGGCCCCCAACCCACCAGATGCTGTTTGGCTATCGCAAAATCAGCAGCTACCTTCAACCATCCCTGGCCGTCTCTGAGAACCTGGCAATGGATACAAGATCCCACGAGCGGTGACCGAGGATGCGGCAAAGCGAGGTAGTCAAAAAAGAAATCTAATCGCGTCTCAGCCAACAGGAGTGTCCAAGCCTCACTTGAATATAGCATAGGTGTCAATCAATCTTCAGAAGTGGGGGGGACATGACCAAAGTGGGGGACATGACCCCTCGTCGCCGAAAAATTACTGTGTGAAAAATGAAGTCATGTAGGTGCACCTCCTCAAAATGTGGGGGGACACGTCCCCCTTCCCCCCCAGGATTGACCCCAAGGAATATAGCAAACTGAAAACACAATAGAGCTTGACAGCACCAGATCTGAGTTCTAATGTAGGCATGACATTACATTATTTGGACATTAGTCAACTGTGGTGTACATTGCGCATTTTGTCCAGGCCATAAATTGATAGAATGAGCTGAAAATTAGGATGGACACCCGACAATGTTTTGACCACCAATCACTTTATTCATGGTATGGAAATAACAACACGCCAGCCTTACCTGACTATGCCTCTTGGCTTAATTTTATTTTGTCCAGACCTGCTGGAGAGCAATCTGTTCTTTGTACATGAGAATGCGTTAGCCACGGAAATACTGCGTGACATGCCAACCAAACCTGCAAGACAAACATGATGACATGATAAAACATAATATACATAAATCATTATATATAAAATCATTCCACCAATGCAATCACACCTTTTTTAATCTATATGCGGTCGCGCAAGTATTGTGTGGTTTGTCCATATTTGTGTGTATGTGACACATTTTGTCCAGGCTATATCTGAAGAACGCAAGCATGTATCCAGTTTCCTATTCAGCATGTAGGTTCGTCACGTGTGTGCTGATCCCTATATTTTCCTTTTTGCCTGTCAAGGTCACCAAAGGTCCATTAGAGGCCAAATCTGAAATATTTAAAAAGGGAATAACGTCTAGTAGCAGGTCCTAACATCGTGACCTTTTAGGACTGTTGCGAATGTGATGAGGGGATCATATTCAAACACCGGGTCATGTCAATCCAAGGTCAATAGGGTCAAAAAATTGACATCAATTTGACCTATACCATGTTTTGGGTCGAATCAAAATTTTTTGTGGCCAGTTTCGCTCTCAAATGTACCGTTCCGTCGCAATGGGACCATAAGTGACCCCATGTGACCTTTGTGTGCGAAGATTTCAAGGTCAAAACTTCTTAATTTGGAAATTAAGTGGCAGTTAGGATGGATCATGTGATTTGCCATGGTGTTTTTTCAGAATCAGTGGGTCAAACTACCTCTGATGAGAGGTCAAAAGGTCAAAGGTCAAATCTCGAATGATAACTGCCTATTTTTTAAGTTACAGGGGCACAGAGAATTTTAAACTGTCCAAAATCTTTGGCTAATTTGCAGAAGCCTGTGTTGCTGAAGAGACGAAACAAAATCATGGAAAACAACAATCAACAAGTCACATACCCGCAGTTCGACTAGCGGCCGTCACAATCGGAATACTCAAGCTCAACAAAGGCAATACAAGGTTGGTTTATGATACGCTTTTCGGACATAGCATCAGCAGTTAACTTTGGGTATACTAAAATGACTTGTAGAACTACGTGCATGCTCATCGAGAGTAACACATTTTCATAAAAATGTCAGTCATCAAGGTCATGTCAGGGTCAAACTTCTGAGGCATCACTAAACTAGCCCAAGATAGTAAGTGTGTTCCTGCAACAACAACTCCAGATAGACATTTCTGATAGTGTTTATATTCTTAGACCTGACAGGTGTTCATCAGCTCATCATGTAAAATCTAGCAGGTAAAGCATATTTTTTTTCAAATAGAAGAAGATACAACAAATACATCCAAAGGTTCTTGAATCGATCATTAAGAGGTCAAAAACTAGTTTTGGTCAATAACTGGAAAACAAATTGTACTGGCAACAGTGGGGCAGGCTTGCGCTCCAATAGGTAGATCACAGAAAACATTGAAAAAACCTGTCCAAAAACGTCTGGCTATGTGACAAAGAGCTCTGTGTGCTAGAACGCATACACGCACAACTTCCCGTTGTGCACTCAAGTTACAAGGGCAATCAAAGGTTATTTTAATACCCTCCTCGCAATAACATCAAGCAAGTACATTCTTTGGGACACATAATGCTTGTAGGACTGCGTGGTCGGTTATCTCACGAAGAGAACATTTCCATAAAAACTGTCATGTCTGTCAAAGGTATTGCTTGTGCGTCACAACAAGCATAATTACTATAACTGCCTTAATTAATACCTTGTTCATGAGTTTTAGTCAATGTTTTTGTGATTTACCTACTGCTCTTTCCACAGATAATGTAGGTTCCCCTGCATATCAATTCGACTACCAAGTCCATGGTTCTTTAATACATTGGTCGCAGCAGTTCTGATACAAATAACATTTATCATTGTCTGATTAGCTGCCTATACTTTAATTTTTTCATAGTTGGCACTATGAGTAAACCAATAGGAGGCCATCATGGAAACCTAACTGTCATTCGTGTCGGTGGGAGGTTGTAGCCAAATGTGACTCCACACTTGACCCCCCTCTATGTGAACCTCTATTTGACCTTTACCCTGTTCTGACCAATGGTCGATAATTGACCCGCATGTGACCTTTGTATGCAAAATATCAGAGGTCAACGTTTTTATTCAAAAGCTAGTGTATTAGGATGTTTCATAATAATCAGTCATAGAGGGATTTTTTAAATAAAAAAATCAGTAGGCCAAACTACCTCTGAATGAAGAGGTCAAAGGTCAAAGGTCAAAATCTTTAAAAGATTTGCCCCCTGTTTTTTTTAAAAATTTTCCTCTTTTATCCCAATGGACCTGAGTGGGGTCATATATTTGCCCCTCCCTCTATGCATCACACGTGTTCCATAGGTGTTCATATTGGGGGCAGCCCCCAAAACCCTAGGTCATCTAAAAAAAAAAAATCCTTTCCATATTTTTGAGGCGTTTTGTCAAGAAATGTAGCATCTTGTTTTTAATACTAGTCTCATTATAACCGTCAAGAGTGAAGCCACGGGAAGGGGTCATACCCCCAACGGGCGAGTCAAAGTAGGGGGGTTGTGACCCCCAACTGTTTGGAAGTCCTTGGTACATAATGGGTTTTTATCCACACAAAACGTCTAGTTTTTTGGTGCAAATTCTGTTTTATGGCCATTTTTGGATCCTGTATACTGTGGCAATTCCATTGGCTGACCATATGACTCTGTATGTACTGCTTCAGCTCAACTAATTTGCATAATTTACTCGGAGTTTCAATTTGCCCTAGGTCTTATTGACAAAACTTGCAGGATGAGGACTTTCATTTGTTCCTTACAAAAGTCAGGGTCATTTTTATGTCACCGGAGGTCCAAATTTGGCAATACTTTTTGTGATTTTCCAAACTTTTTCAGAATTGAATAATACTTGGTGAATGGGAGGTCATTTTTTCTCCCAAAATAGTCGAAGGAATGTGGAGGCAAGAAGAAAAGGACAATATTTGAAAAAGTGGCGACTAGAGAAAGGAATTTTAAGTATACCGACAATATCCAATGTGGGTAATACAGTTTTTTCTGGTTTGGCCTTAGTAACTATAGCCTGTCAGCTATGCAAGGAATCACGACTCGGTTTTGTGTCTTGTTTAACACAATCAACTGAACTTTTGGGACCTCAAAATGACTCCTAGATGACTACCGACTACAAATATGGAACACCCCCCAAAAAATAAGAGTACTATTGTCACCTGATGATCATCCGTTATATTATCATTATCATACAATTAATCTGTAGAAATCTTTGGAATCACTCACACCAAAATAACCCTTTGGGTAAGAATATGCCCTAGATGACTGCTGATCCCAGCCCCCTAAGATGATGGCTACACCAATTTCCCAAACCACACAATATCACCCATGTGTTAGAGCTATGCATTAGCCACCATTACCTCATAATTTGTCATCTGATAGATGTATTGCTCTTTAACTGGAGGAAATACATCTTGCTTCCTTGTGCTTGCCGCAATTTCTCGATCGCTCTCCACACAACAGGCCTACTAATTCCCCTTCAATGCTTTTTAGCACTATCACACAACACACATGCTCCCTGTTTGGTCCATTCATGAAGACTAAGCATACCCCACTAGCCCATGAATAACTTGACTACTTATCATAGTAATTCCAACTTAATCTGTTAGGAGGACTTTTTTCTTTCACTTATGTCCATCAAGACCTAAATGTGGAACCATAGTTTGCCAGACGTAGATGCTTTTTTACATATGGCACTGACTTGTGAAAAGTCCCACCATTAAATTCATTATGACTTGGTGTTTGACTTGAGTGTCGTCTACCAATTTTGTGACTAAATTTAAAAAAGAAATGCATAAATAATCCAGGAATACTATTGGAACCTCCAGGTGACCCTCCTTCCTCAAAAAACACTCTCGAATCAAGGTGGACCAAATCCTTCAAGTTCATGGATCCGCAAAGTTTTGATATGTGCATCAATTATGCAATTGGATACATTCAATGACCTTCGATGACCCCAATTCACATTTCAAATCACTCGCAACAGAAGGCAGACTACATCCACAGAGTTTTTGTGGGAAACGACAAAACTTCTGGAAAAAGATGCAATTATACACATCAATAAAGAACCTCCAGTGATGCTTGCTGATCATTTTTTTATTTCTCGGTACGAAGGTGGATAGATGGCATGGATGGATGATTAGATGGATGGATAGGATTCATATCAATTTATTGAGAACAACACAAAATAATATCGGGAGACCATATCTACCAAGCTTTTGTGGAAAACTTATAACCAGACTCTCATTGGCACATTTCTAGCTTATCAGCTCAAGTATATACTGGTCTGCTTCCCTGTTCCTACATATTGCGCCAAACCTGTGCATCACCATAGCTCCTACAGCCCGAATAAGAAGAAATACCCGAATAAATAGTGACTTTCATGTATCTGATCACATCGAGTTCACCAGAATCCGATGCCATAAACAGAATTCATCAATATCCTGATATCGGTCAGACACTTCCAGAGAATCCAGCTATGGGCAAGCATCACACACCACAACACACCGTGCACACACACGTGTCACAAACACCAGACTTCCTCATTATATCTCACCAGTATGGAACTAGACATCTCCCTGGGGACTGCAGGGCTTCCTCTATGAGGCGAAAGCACCCTCTCCATATGAACAGGAGATCAAGAGTATTCGTTGTCGTCAGCTTCCACAACAGCTTCGTGATGCTGGGGGGGCACAGGCATGGGGGGTTCGGTGTCAACGCTGAGGACGTGGGTGATGTTGGACTTCACCAGGTAGTTCCCCTTCTCTTCTCCACATCCGATTTTGTGGCGCCCACCCACAAACCTGTGACGACCTCACTGGCTGTGAACATCGCTTCGAGCTGATTGGGGGACGATTCGTCGGAAGAAAAAGAAAACAACAGGGTGATGGGATCGACAAGGCAATTTTAAAAAACCAGAAGCAGGTGTGCCATAGCTAGAGGAACAAAAGAAATCACAACCTGAAGGTTTATCTTCATTCATATCAAAGTGGACCGAAGAGAGAACAAAGGTGGTGGGTACACGATATACTACGACGGCGCCATCGGTATGGTGCTACTACCACCTGATAAAGGACCTGAAGCTCGATGCTGGGCAATTCCACCAGTACTTCAGGTTGAGCAGGGACAATCCCGAAAAGTACTGTTCTACACAGAAAGGTCACTAGTGAAGATATCAAAATTGAGGAAAGCTATCTGCCCCAAGCAAAGGCTCCCAATATGTCTGAGCTGAGTATAGCTCCGGGGTTGGTAGGACATGCCAGAACCCCGTCTCCAAGCCCCTCTCCCATCCACAACACATACATACACATGCATGTCGGCATCACTCTAAAAAATAATTTCTTCCTGCACATTATACACACAAAATGACCCTGCCCAAATGGCAAATTTGTCAAATTTCAAGGATGGGTCCACGAAAGCATTTATCCCTAGTATGTTTTCATTTCTTTCACGGAAGGTCACAGATTGGACACAGACGTATGGATGGCCAACAATAATCTTCCACTATTCTTCAAGATATTTGCTGATATCAATGGTTGAATGGTTTTCACTTTGTAGCAATGTGAAAAAGTACAAATTCAAGCTTTTCCATGCGATCAGGCAAAGATATGGATTTTAGGTAGGGAAGCTAATTTTTAAAATTTCAGAACAAGGTACAAAGTATCAAAACCACAAAGGGCTTTCAACATTTATGCTGAAAATTTATCAATATTTGAGGGAGTGGGGGGGGGGGGGGCAAACCGCTGTTTTTGGACATTTTTTGGTCAATTCTGTGTATTTGCAACTCCCAAAACAGTAGCAGACCCAGTAGCGTAACTGAAGGGGAGACAGGGGGGGCGGTCGTGCCCCACTTTTCGTCCCGATACGGTCTGTCCGTACATTTGCTGATCTTGTCTGTACATTCTGCGGATGTGGGTGGCATGCTTCCGTACGAGGGAGCCCCCCCCCCATTGTCGGGGATTGTTCCCCGAGTGGGTACGCTAAAATTTACACACCTCAAAGAGGCCTGTTTACCCGACAGTATAATTATTCCAACCATCTTCATGAAAACTTCTATAGTAAAGCTGAAATTTTTCAGCGCATCACGCGCTATATCTTTTGTCTTATTTGCAGAGTTTATCGCTCAAGTTTGAGAACACCGCATCCATCTTCCTATCTCGCTACAACTATACAATGGTGGTATTTATAGTTAGGCTATACAAGTATATGGTTACTGCAAATGTCCCTGAAAGAGATTATGTACAATTCTGTGGGGAATGGTGAACATATCCATCCTGCAGCAATTTCCATTCAGAGTGCCTAATTGAGTGGGATTTGACTGATTTCATTTTATTAAGTTTTTCTTCACCTTGAGACATCTAAAAGATGATTACAATCAACTGTAGGTTTTGCCCTTATGGGTAGGGTGAGGCCTCGGAAATCTTTGAACGTCTGGACCACCCCGTCTGGGAACTCCTGGCGCCACCACTGTATTGATGCTCAAATTCAGGATCACTAGGGGCGGATCCAAGAAGGTGGGATTGGCCAGAGTTTCAGTCAATCCGGCCCACCCCCTCTCCCTTTTTTTTCACAGATTACCATCCTTTACGTTTCCCCGCCCTCCTTTTTGTGAATTAGTCGGTGAACTATCGTCGACTCTTATCATCCTCATTCTTTCCACCTGTCCAAATCTTCATTTTCAGGATTCCTTTTGTTCATACGACGGCCAGGTAATCTGATGCTAATGTCTACTTCCATAGACGGCTGTTCTTGAGGCCAGAAGTATATGAATCACTTGAATTTTTTCTAGATTCTTCCAACTAAAATCACCATAAAATTTTCCCAAATGAGCCTCTTGCTGCACTAGAGAGCATCTAGAATCCTACAGCTTCCAGGGTCCGAAGGGCGGCGCCCTGGACCCCCGCTGAAAGGAATTTGCGCTCAAGGTCTTGTTTGGGTATGGCAACACAGAAGTGCCCCCCGGCGCTCCATCACTAAGGGCGTCATGAACTTCACATAGGCATATAAATGTTTCCTGTTTTTTTTATGATCCTAAGAATTTTTTGATTAAAATTAAAATTAAAAAAAAAAAACAATTTTTTATCACATCATGATAATTGTTTCCAATGAGCCTCAATTTGCACTGAGAGCATCTAGAGCCCTACACTACCAGGGCCCTGGACTGCCACGCCGGGGAGACTTCGCGCTACGCGCTCATGTTGTGCGCTGCACGCACATTGGAGTCTTGTTTTGTAGAATGGCAGCACAGAAGTAACTCGCGCTATATCAAAGGGCGACATGACTTGATCTAAACCTATAATTTTGGCAGACGTCCGTTTCAGGATTACAGAATTATATGAGTCGCCTGATAATTCTCTAGCTGTGTAGATCTCTCTTCGTAAGTGATGGTCCCTGTAAGAAAGTGTCCTGGCGTTGGTGCTTTACGAGACTATAGGGCTCCAGCCTCCAATTCCTCCTAAGTCCCCCCTCTCCCATAATTGTCCATGGTATGTAATGTGTTAACATGATGAATGCCTCAAACAGACAATAGTTCAAATGCCCTTTTTGTAGCTGGGAAAGGCCTCTTCTAGTGATCTGAAATGTCTAAATTTTCTTATATTAACGATATGCACCAATTGATGGGGGCGCTCCGCTCAGTTAGTCACAAAGTAAGTAAGCCCCCAACATATTGTCTCCAAAGCGCGTCTGACAGTGTTGGGTATCATTGACTATATGCTGTTTGGTTACTTCAGCTTATTTTCATCCCCGCCCCCTCACCTTCATCACCCCAGTTGTAATGCTAGTGAGCAGACCTGTAGGAAAGACCGAATTGTTCCACTGTTGCCGATGAGTTCTGCCCTCGTGTTTATTTTTAATTTATTCATCTAAATTTTATGGGGGTTAGTCTACAATAACCTAGGTTTAGCATCCTACTGTTCAATGATGACTGGTATGTCATCGTGATCACATGTACCCCCCCTCCCCAATATTTTGGTGGGGGGACATAATAGCAAATGGCCCCCCATATTTTTGGGATGGTGAAAAAATCCTATAGTCATATGTAACAGTACTGCCATTACAAACAAAACGCAGGTCCAACTCATACTTCTTACCAGATTGCCTAAATTTGATGTTGAGAAGGCCCTGATGCGAAAAAATCCGCGCTGCGCGCGGTGTATTCTATCTTTTCCGTTAAGTGTATAATACAGTAGGCCCATGTATACAATAACTTTGTCAGATTCCTGATTCAAATATTATTCTCTCCATATGTTTCCATTCTCAAAGTGTGGTGAACATATGGGTAAGGCCCAATGAGAATTTGGGTTGGGACAATGGATTCATGTTGCACCTCCCCTCCCCCTCCCCCCTCCAGCCCTCATCCCACTACAACATGCTGGAAACCAACTGCCTTTTCCTCAGGTGTGTTTCCTAAGACAGGAAGAAAAGCCTATTACATGCAACAAAGAGAACAACAGGGCAGGGAATCTTGCACATCAGTATGGAGGCTTACGTGTTTAACAAATCGCACTATACAGGAGCGGAGCGAGGCGAACCAATCCTGAACATGAGTAATTCGAAGGGAAAACGGAAGGGGGAACAAATCTGAAAATTATGATATTACTGCTTACTGTCTCATTCCTTCTAATGAAAGGCCAAAAGTGCATACATTTCCCATGATAGTGATGTTCAAGCAAATTGTCAAGATGCAGGCAACCTCTTAACCCATTGGAAACGTTCCTCGATGAAAGACCTCTTGAAATAGTCTATGTAGGATGAAAGCCACGATGAGAATGTACTGATTAACATCAAACAGTTTTTGGAAATTTATTGTCAATTTCAATGATGCTGCTCACTGCCATGAGCCCCGAGAAGTGCCTCTCCCCGCAATCTGGGGTGTGTGTGTGTGAGGGGGGAGGGGCCTGTAATTATTTCTTGTACGCTATGCGTCAACTGTTGGCGGCGCAAATTGTAATGAATAAACATAGCTCAGTTCCTTCAAGAGTTGTTTCTTGAGATATCAATTTTGGAAATTCATTGCCACTTTTAGGGATTTTACTTACTGTCATGAGACCCGAGAAGTCCAGTGTTCCGGCAATCTGGGGGATTCGTTAGGCTCAAATCCTTGTAAGTACCCTACTCGTCCGCTGATGGTGGCCCAAATTTTAAGGATTACACATCGTCAGTTTTCCAGTGTTTGAGTCGAGTCCAGCCAATCCGAGTCCATCCAAGACGAGTCTTTAGTCATTCGAGTCCGAGTCCAATACCGAGGCCCCTCACATCCGAGTCCGAGTCAAGTCCGAGTCCTTTTGTCCGAGTCCCGAGTCCTCGAGTCCCCTATGAAACTTGGCATTTACTAAAATAAGTAGGCCTAGTTCAAAATAGCAAGTTATTGCAGTTAGATTTTGCATACCCAAAAAAATGTTATATGACATAGGCACAATCAGCCAATGCAAAAATCATAATAGTTTCCACACATTCCTATTCAAGTGCCGGACGTCCGGACACTCATCAAGAGAGTTCATAGCAATGGCCATATAATTGCAATGTGTCAATGCCAAAACTAACAAATAAATTACTTGAACAGTTCATATAACCCTATTATGTAGACTTCCCACTTGCCTACGTAGTATTTGGAGACCCTAATCATTTTCCAAACAACATAGGCATATTTTTTTTTTCCTTTCTTTTTCAAGAACATCACAATTTGTGCCACCGTCTTTGCACTTTCTTCTTCTTCCCCGTGAGCCGAGTGCAGCATATTCTCTTGCTGTACATGTGACAACCTTTGCAGACAGACGTTTCAAACAGGCGCAGCTCAGTCATACTATTAGCTAAATTCAAATTTGGTAGTTCACATGCACATGTTTTCGATAATCAATGTTACAATTTGCATTATACTTCCTCGTAATTTTCAGGGAGTTTTTGCCAAGGATTTTTCCAAGCGGGGTCGTGAACCAGGACTCGGACGAGTCCCCGGTCCCGCACGCGAGTCCGGGCCGAGAGGCCTGTCCTATGACTGTTCCCTTCAAAATCGGTCCTTGAACCGTGCTTGAGACCGCTCGGCTCGGACTCGAGTCCTCCACACTGATCACTTCCTTCAAGAACGTTGCCATCGAATTTAAATTTCCTCCTGAATTTTTTTGTCAATTTAGTGATGTTGCTTACTGTCATGAGACGGGCCGGGGAGTCTCCCATTTCCAGCAATCTGGGGGATTAGTAAGGCTCCAAATTTCCTTGTACCCTATTCGTCCACTGATGGTGGCCCAAATTGTGAGGAATTAAACATCAATCAGTTCCGTCAAGAACGTTTCTGGAAATATAAATTTATGACATCCATTGTTGCCACTTTTCGGGAGGTTGTTACTTACTGCCTGATAGACCCAGGAAGTGCCGTTTTCTGTAAAAGCATTCTTGGGGGTCTGTAAAACGAAAATTTTCTTGTCACCCTACGTCCACTAATGGTGGCCCAAATTTTAGGGAATAAACATCTACCATTTTAGTGGTAGGCAACTCTTGTTTTTGCCGCCCGGGGAGGTACCACCGCTGATCCTTTGGGTGCCTTTAGTGATGCTCTAGCGTTTCAGGCCCTCTTGCCTGTAACATTTTGCATCATTCCAAGCTCTCGTGGTCGGTTGCCGGTGAGGGACACTGGAAGGTCTGTGGTTTTACCCCCGTTTTCGCCTTGATACCATGTTTTTTGTTTCTTGGGCATGAGGATCAGGTGTGTCGGTGCGCTGCAGGCCCGCCGAACCCCGGGGTAGCGCCTGGGGAGGCTGCCTTTTCATCTGGCGTAAAATCCTGAGCAACCTCCTCTGCTAGTTCACGACTAGGTGTCACCCTAGGTCGGTGTTTCGGGGTGCCCTCTCGAGGTCCGTGCTCTCGGAATTAAGTCCTTGTTGGTGTCTTGTTGGTGTCTTGTTGATGCCGTGGGTTTTCCCACTTGCCCTGGCCTTTGTCCTCCATTCCTACTACCTTACCATGGTTATTTCAGTTTCCCATACAACATCTACTGCAGCCCCTCACGTGACATCTGGTTCTCTTATTTTCTTCTCTTTTGCGCATATACGTGGTCTCCACCGCAATCTCAATCATGTCCACCAACTCCTTATGGCTCAGGCATCCCATCTACTCTTTTAACTGAAACACAGATTAAATCACCTCTTGATTCAACACATCTCCATGTCCAACTATATATCTTCATGATTGTTTCCATTTCAAGGCTGGAGTGTGCGCCTTTGTCCACTCCAGCATCCCTGTCAGCCGCCTTTCTTAATTTGATCTCTGTTTGATGACTTTCACTTCTTTGGCTCAAGTCTCTCTTCCTCGCTTGACTAAGGTGTTCGGTTGTGTTTACCGTTCACCCAATTGTACTTAATCACGAGGCTCTATTCTCGCAACTCACCTCTGCTGTTGAATTTACTAATTCAACAATACAACGATTGAGAAATTGCTATACTTGGTGATTTCAATGTGATACTGCAGAATGGTTTCATTCACTCTACCGGCTCTGATAGAGCTGGTGTTGAAGCAGAGTCTTTTGCTATTACCAATGGTCTCACCCAGCTCATCAATTCTCCACCCGTATCCCAGAGCGGGCCTCGGACTCTGCTAAGTTGGATCTTTTTCTCACTACTCAGCCCCTTCTTTACAGTCCAGCAACTGCCTCTGCCCCTATTGGCTCCTCTAACCATTGCCTCATTACCCTGTCTCAATAATTCAATTCTTATATTGCAGCTCCTGATCAAAGGCAGAAACTCTGGAACTACTCCAAAGCTGACTGGTTTGGTCTTCGGGATTTTTTTCAGTCTTCCCTTGGGATGAAATTACTTTCTGCTATTTCGGAAATTAATTCTTCCGGGCAGAACCCTTTTATTCCGTACACTTTAAGATCAGGCTCCTCTTCGTCACCTTCATGTTTCAACCATCAATGTACTTCTGCCGTCCAGGAGAAGAACCAACTTTATTGAGCTTGGCTATCATCTCCTTCACCTGGTTCCCGTCAAGCCTATGTAACTGCTCGTAATGTGTGCTCTAGACTATCGTTAGGCAAAAAAACTCTTCATTTCACGTATGGCTAATAAAATTTCTAATCCTGCCCTTCTGGAAGTCGTTCATTTTGGTCGCTGGCCAAATCTGTGTCCAGAATTTCTGTACTTCTAAATTCCCTCCGCTGGTCAAGCCTGATGGCTCTTTGGCCAGTGAGCCACCTCTAAAGCTAATACTTTTGCGGAGCTATTCTCTTCTAATTCCACTATGAACACAGATGCTCATCCTCCATCTTTTGCCAGCTTTAGTGAAACGATCTTGGATGTTGTTTTCCCAATCGCCTGGTCCGCCAAACACTCAAAAGTTTTAGACTAATAAAGCATCTGGTCCCGATGGCATTCCTCTAATTGTCCTCCTGAAGTGTGCCCCCAAACTTGCGCCTATCCTTAGCAAGCTTACCGCCTTTGTTATACTATGGGATGCTACCCTTCTGTGTGGGAACATGCTCATGTCTGCCAGTCCCTAAGAAGGGTGACAAATCCACCCCTTCCATTAACAGGCCGATTGCCATCACACCCTCGATTCTCTCCAAAGTTATGGAAACTATAGTAAACAAGCATGTTTTGAACTTTCTTGAGTTCACTCTCTCATCAGTGACCACCAGTATGGTTTCGGCATGGCTTATCTACTGGGGGACTACTATCTTTTGTCACAAATCAGTGGGCCCAAGCCATTGAGTTTTTCAGTGGAAATAGGGCTATTGCTCTTGATATCTCTAAGGCCTTTGATCGCATTTTGCCTACGCCGGCCTCCTGCCAAATTACCTCATTTGGTTTCAGCAGGCCCCCTCTAACCTCTTGGACTGCCAGTTTTCTTACCCGTCGCTCTATCTCTGTTAGGGTTGATGGGCTTCTCCGAGACCTTCCTTATCAATGTTGGTGTCCCTCAAGGTTTGTGTTTTCTCTCCTACACTCTTCTCATTTTTATCATGATCTTCTAGCTCTACCTCCTATATGTATTCACTCATTCACTGATGATTCTACCCTTCACAAACCCTCTCTGTACTCCTCCTCGCCCCCGGAAGCAGAACGATTTTGTCTACAACCGTTCCCTAGTTGCCAATCAGCTGAACAATAATCTTCATTCTATTTTGAACTGGGGCACTGCTAATTTGGTACCTTCAACCAATCTAAAACTCAGAACTTGCTGATTTTTGGTCGGAGTGTTTCTGATGCACCAGCTATTTCATGGCTGATCAGATCCTCCCTCAGTCTACTTCTCTTGATATCCTTGGAATGGAAATCAGCAACAACCTGTCCTGGAACTCTCAAATCAAGTCTATCGCTACTAATGCTTCTAGAGAGTTGGGCTTCTTTTTTCGCGCAAGGAAATACCTCACCTCACAACAGCTAATTATGCTTTACAAAGCCCAAATTTGCTTCCTAATGGAATATGGTTGCCATATTTGGGGTGGGGCTTCGCCATCCTCTCTCAATGTCCTGGATCATATCCAGAGAAAGGCCATTCGTCTCATCAACGATGATCATCTTACCTCCTCACTTCAGTCTCTATCCCATCGCAGATCTATATCATCTCTCTGCCTCCTTTACCGTTACTTTTATGGTCAATGTTTCTCTGAGCTTGGGATTGCGGTTCCTCCTTTACTCTTCCTCCTTTACTCAAGGTTACTCGCCATACTCGCTCTTCTTCTTCCAGCCACCCGTTTCGGTGTTGCACTTCCACCGTCATCGCACCGAAACCTATGCCTCCCTCCTTTTTTCCTCGCATTTGGCGTGCCTGGAATAGGCTTCCTCGGGATGTATTTCCTCCTGATTTTGACCTCCAGCGGTTCAAGAGTAGAATCAACAAGCTGGATCTCTCCTCTTTCTTTTAGTTCTTGTGCTTAGGGGTTGCCTTTTTGTTTAGGCAATTATGGGTTCGCCCTTCCTCTGTTACTTTGTTCAGTCCCTTCCAGAGGGTGTCTTGAGATATAAATTTTCTTTCTGTAAATTATTGCCATAATTTCTAGGGACGTGCTTACTGCTATATGGATTGGGAAGTACCCTTTCCTGCTATCTGGGGTCTGGAAAATGAAAATTTTCCTCGTACCCTATGCGTCAAACAATGGTGCATGGCCCGAAGGTACGGAATACTATCGATCAGTCCCTTCAAGAATGATTCTTGAATTAAAAAATTCTGGAATTAAAATTTATTGGCAATTCTAGGGATGTTACTTACTGCCATATGGCCCGGGAGTGCCTTTTCCTGCAATCTGGGCGGTGCTGTTAAAACCCAATTTCTCTTTCAATATCATTAGACACTGAATCTGATATTCGGCACCTGTCATGAGGTTTGACCAGCCCAGTCCTCTATTTAAAATATTTTTATGTCAGTAGTGGCTACATTGTTTAAAATCAGTAGCCGCTGCATTCAAAACATTGCCTGGCAGCAATCAAAACAGCAGTTGTTCAAGTTATGCCTTAGTTGTGAAATAGTAGGCCTACAGGTCAAATTTGCATGAAGACTCAAGGACTCTGACTTGGACACTGTGACTCGGACTCTGAAGCCAATGACTCGGACTCGGATACTGATGACTCAGACTCAGATTGAGAGGACTCGACTCCAGCACTGGTGACAAGTCACCATGATCAGGGGTAATATCTAGCTTTATATAGGGCCTACAGACAAAGTGTTACCCAACCTTATTAATTACTTTGACAATAGGAAGCACTTCTGTAAGTTGACAATAAAATAATACAAGAGTTTGTGCATTTTTAACAATATGGTCAAGATCATTCCCAAACTTGAGGAAGTTAAGCTCCAGTGCAGGCTCACCTCATGCACTGACCTTATGGGTTATGTTGATCAAGATACTGATACTACCATAGTATTACTTGATAGGCCTACCTCTGAATCAAAAGTTTTCTACAGGATCCGTGTAGGCCGATGCTATTTTCAGTCATCAAACCCAAGCAGTCAAGCCTGTCAAGGTTCATCCTGGGCAAGTTCAAACTGAGCTGAAGCGAGGGCCTAGGATTCAGGACTGCACAGTGCTATTGCTAGTTGGTCGTTTCAGTCTAGCTTTAGCTTTCAGGACTGCACAGTGCTATTGCTAGTTGGTCGTTTTACTGGCAACATACCAAAATTTGGCCCAAAACAGACCTTACTAGAGTGGAAATTCCTAGGAATACAGGTGAATTATATAACATATTTTTCACGATTTTCATCTGAATCTGTCCTGTGAAATTCCAATTTCCCAACACGGTTAATTCTGTTTAGAATTTGTGGAGAAAAGTGCGAGTGGCATCCCTGAAGCAAATTTCAGTCTGGTCTATGTTCTGAGGTTGTTTACATTTACAAGTGAACTTTTCCCGGTTTTGAGGTGATGTTCTTTTCTCCCCAACGTATTGCAGTAGGACTATCCTGAATGAAGTAACTATGTAAATGAAATTTACTACGATTAGGTTACACACTCCTTGTGATTCAGTTTTCTTTAACGACGGCGGAGTTAGGCCTAGGCCTTGGCTAGGCTAGTATTACTAGCCTAGTCTAGTCACGTATCAGAAGGAATTTTACTGTAGCCCACTTCCCATTGAGGTGACGAAATCCGTCACCTCATGCCCTCCTCCGACTTCTCCCTCTCATACCCGCCGTCCATAACTTCAAGACATCATCCAGGACGATTCCAATCCACTGCAATGTGAAGGTTTCATTAGTATGATACTTACAAGCTTAATTTTGGCAGTAATAATTAGGGAAAATCACCACCTGCTTTTCCCAGCCATCTTGTTTTGAAACATTTTTGGGTAAATTTTGTTAACTGGCTTCCACATCTCAAATCATTCTCCCAGAAATGGCAAGACAAATTCCCCTAAATGGGCTCAGTTTCCCTGGAATTGCCGATTATACTCAGGAACTTACGGAAATCAACACACTGGGTGTTAATTTCATTTTGGAATTCCTGAATGAGCAGTTGGGGCACCCAGATTTCCAGAGTTTCCAGTGGGAGTTGAAACACTGCTTGTAAATACAACACACAAGTGAGAGCCTCCTATTGACTTTCCTGAGTAGAATTTTTGGTAAATTTTTGGTAATTCTCAACTGCCAAAGACCAATACGGGGAATTAATAGTCAGTTCTGAACCATTCCTTAACTAGGCCTACACTTATTGGCCTTTTTGGTATTTGATTGAGATACGAGCTCGTCAGAAACAGAAGTTTGAAACAGAAAGTTGGCTGATTAACGCCGCTCTAGACCAAAACCAGAATTGGCCTTTTTTTTTTTGTAAAGTGGAACAACCAGGTACCCAAGCTAATATATACCGCAACATACAGGAAAAGCAACAATCTGAGTTCTTGAACAAGAGTATCCCATTGTAATGCATTTATGGAAGCCTTCGAACCACTAAATAAATGTGAATGTTTCTCTTGTTTCACAGTGCTCTGTGTGTAGTCTTGATGTCAGATGTGAGAATGCGAGAATGCCCATAAGATGACAGACAACGTCTGCTGGATCATACCACCAGGGGTCTTTATCAGGACCTTCCACACCCTGCTAACCCTTGGTATTTTTGTCTCCCTGTGTGTAACAAAGACAGGTTAGTGTATCATCATACTGTAGTAGTCTGGTACATCAGGTACACTGCGTCGGCATGCAGTTCTTGACGGTGGAATGTGAGGCTGTGTGAGGTTGTCGATAAGGTGACAAATAACTCTTGCTGGTTCATACCTGTCTCCATCTGGACCTTCCACCCTACTAAACAATTAACCTAAGTATCTTCATTCATCCCTGTACCTGTACTTGTCTCATACATATTACATGAGAATACTATCACTCCTGATAGATTTCACATCAGACAACCTCCACATAGAAGCCTTTGACCATCATCATGGTCTCTCAAAGACTTTGGCGGGTGTGGTTCGATTCCCCATCTGGTTTGCATTCCACTCGTTGTACATGTATAAAACGGTTTCGCTTCCGAACCCCATACTCAACACCTCCCTGGAGGAGGGCTTACAAGTGGTACATAGAATGAACCGGACTCATCTGCCAAGACGATCAGCCCTTCATCATTCGCTCTCTCACCAACTCAAGAGATACCATCTCCAGGTGGCGCAGGGAGATCATTAAAGCTCACAGCATCGACCCATCAGGCTCTGCATTAGCTCACCAGGTCAGAAGTCATGCCTCCTGCATTAGCCCACCCGCCAGAGGTCTGTCTCTAGCAGAGATTGGTGAACATGAGTCTCAGTAGAGGATTCCGTTCAGTTCACGTAAATTGGCGATTTTTCACATGCGTATGGAATCCCAGCCTTAGCCTGCTGGGGTGCTTGAGCTTGGTCCTTCGTCCAAGCATCTCAGCCCCCTAGAGTTGACCTCGGAATCTATATGTTTGTAAGGATCAGCCTCAAAAAATTTAGAGAACTTACGCTTATTTGTTAGTTTCCACAGAGCTTCACCATGCCTACCAGAGTGGTCAGTGGCTGTACTTGAGCTGTTACATCACTCTTCTGACCTTGACCTCAATATTGTACTTCATTGCAAGTTTACTAGACCCGGGTTACCTCCCAAAGGAACCATATAGAGTAAGTCTGCCAAATATGTACGGTTGTGCAGTATACCGGTATTGTAATTAGTACTCGCAGCACTGGTACTCGCAATATCAACATTCAACTGCACAGTTACTATTACAGGTACTGGCTACCCAACCCCAGTACTAGTTGAAATAACCAAAATCCAGTGCTGCCATACTTATACTTTTTGCTGATCCCAGCCGCGGCGTACATCGCAGCTGTATCCATAACCTGTTAAAAATGATAAAATGCTCGCCATGTGTTGCGTGCTGTGTACTGATACCAGCCACCGCGTACATTATACATAGCAGTTTCATCATACCATAACCTATTAATTATTGATAATAAAAGTACATGCAAGGCTTTATGTGCTAGTTCCCCCCCCCCCCCCCCCTCCCAATCTGTGCACTACTTTGAAACATGACCCTGCTTGGAACACATGCTCATCAACTACTTACAGTGTGCTCCCAATTCCCACTGATAAAATATATTTTACCTACTTTAACTTCAATAGCTAAAGCTGCACTTGCTCATGGTGATGTTTGATGTGTACGAAGTAGTTGCCATGCGCACATGCGTTTAAAGGAACGCAATTATTGCGTGTTTCACATATTTTACAGCTTAGGTTAGTCCCTATTATATATGAAAAATTATATTTCCCATTGTCTGACGTGTTTTGTGTAGTTTATCTTTATTTTCAAATTTGCCACAAGTGGCATGCGTGCCGCCAGTTGACAACTTTGGTTGTTCCTGTGGTGACTGATCAGGAAGACACCACTGATCATGATGCAACCAGGCCGAGACACTTGGCGATCAACGTTGATGGTTGTCCTATGGATTGCCACTCAGAATTTCAGGATTTGTTCCGATAATTCCCAGCCCAGGATGGGCTTCCCCATCTGTGACTAATCACACTGAAATGAGTTGCACAACATAAGAACGAGCTGGAGGCTGATTATCTCAAATTCATGTTCTCAAAAAACATGAGAACTTCATTTGAATGAAAATCCAACAGGAATTTTGAGTTGCGAGTATAGAATGTAAATATCATTGGAAAACAAGATGGGCTCTTAGAATGTGGTGATAATTCAACACATTGGGGTAGAACACTGACTGAATACTCATTTCATATAATGGGTCATATGATTGTCTGGTCTGTATCCGACGACTATTTCATTCAGGCATGCACACTTGTAACTGTAAACTGGCCTATTCTATGAATACATTAGTCACTAGTCACTACTACTGGATACTATCAGTCCCAAATGGATGAAATGGAACAGCTTATCAGAATCATATTGTTAGATCTTTTTTTTTTTGTATTTTCACTGCGAAACATCAAGTTGATGTATCAACCTTTGCATCTGTGGAGTTTCGAAAATCCTTCAGTAGTTTAGGATCACAAGTTACTACTCACTACTCATTTCTGGATATCATCAATGGAATATGTGGGGCATAAGTTTGATCTGTTGTGTCATCGTATATCACCCACGAGAGGAAGTGAAGGTCTGGTAGCGAAATGGCAGAATGACCTATCAATACACAAGCTGCGATACTCTGAGAATGCATGGAAAACGACAATCTTGCTATGCGGGGAATTTGCCGAAGTGGCACACAGAATTTGCCATTTCAAAATGCTGATTCTCCCGGTTGTTCTCTGGTTGTTGTGGACCGTACTCTTAGTCATCACTTCATCTCCAGTCTGCTTGATCCACACTTTAGATACCCTCCCCATAAGGAAACATACAAGGGGTAGTAATAAATGAAATGGTCATTTTCACATCGGTTCACCCGTTTATTTTGGTTGGCCCTGCCTAAAAGGAACCTGGCATCTTCACCGCAGAGACACCAACTCTGCAGGCATTAGTTACTGCTCTTTCGTCATTAGTTGGCACGTCGGCTCTGGGAAGTTGATTAATCTATAGTTCTATACCCACTCTAATACTCTTCCCACTGCATGAGACTAACTTGCCGTCTTTTCAATTCCAACCAGGTTCACAAGAGAACGATAAATATCAGCAGCTCATCAGAGTCTTCTGAGGATGAAGATGGCGGGGGAGAGAATGACACCATGCTCCGTAAACGATCGGGGTCCTTCATAAAACGGAGGAAGTGCCCGATCTGTAAGATTGAGGTTGGTATCGAGAACAAAGCTGTGAATGGTATAATCCTGTGTTTCTATCAGCTCAAACCAGCTGTGCTGGTTGAGCTATCGTGATCCACCACTGTAGTCTATCTATCTGTTCGTCCGTCTGTCTGGGCTCGCATATGTTCATTCCTCGGACAGATTGTTGACCAAAACTCCACACGATGTTTATTTGCCCTTGGAACACTGATGACATCGCCAATGTCGAAGACGATCATAAAGGGGGGCATCATGGACCATTATGTGAGAAACTGCAAAATGTTTCTTCTCTTACAGAGTAGGTTTGATTCCCATCATACTTGCCAGTGTTGCTATGGGCTATTGGTACCTATGGGGTGTTTAGGGATTTTAGGTCAAAGCTCCTTAAAGGCATGTTGAACTATTATTTGACAGAACTGCAAAAAATTGCAAAGTGCTCTTCCTCTACAGATGAGGTTGGTTTAGCATCATACTTGGTCAGTGTAATCATAGACTAGTGATATCTACTAGGTATTAGGCGGTTCAAGGTGAAATGTCATTAGAGAGCCTAATGACCTATTATTTATAAATCTGAAGATTGTTCTCTCACACAGAAAAAATTAGGTTGGGTTACCGTCGTACTCGGTCAGGGGGTGCCTGTGCTCGGTGCCTGTGGGGTGTTTCTGATTTTCACAATCGAAGGTCATAAAGGGGGGCATTTTGAGCTATTATGTGGAAGACTGCAAAGTGCAAGTATATGAGTTGGATTATCATCATATTAGGTCAAAGTTATCATGGATTAGTGGGTACCTTTGTTTCTTCCATAATGTTGACTAAACTGGGGCTACTTGTTCATTGATAGGTGGGTCATCTTTGACCCCGAGGGAAGTCATAAAAAGGGACATATTTATCTATTGTGGTGAAAAGCATGATGAGCTAACACACTCACTCATGAAGCACATGCCTGAAAGGCATCTAGCCTACTCCACCTGCCGCTCCAGGTTCACCCGGTCTCTCCTGGGCAACCAACCATTCCCCCCCAAATTTCTGAGGTACCCGTGGAACTGCACTAAGCATCCCGCAGTCAGAGAGCCCCTACCTACCGGATCCTGTTCCGACAGGACCGATGAGTCGGGCTGGTTCGTTTGCCGGGAGGAGGCCAAGCACATAGAGCCTGACAACCGCAGCACTTCTTATGCGTCAAAGATTTTGCCGTTAATATTTCCGCTAACTGGAATTGCTCTCTTTTGACATCTGAGGTCGGGTTGATTAGAGCAGTAACTAACCGACACAACCCACTGGATTGCAAAACGAACAAGACTAGCTGTTCGAGAACTCACTTGTTCAACTCTAGAAAACCATTGTCGTGTTGGATGCCAATTTTCGTTGGTTAAAAAAAAAAACTTGCAATGTTCTCGCCATTATTCTCGTAGATATTCAAATTCATTCATGTGATCACATCGACAGCAACCAATACGAACAAAGCACTGCGAAGAGTGCAAGAGGTGTTGGTACGGAAGTACGACCATCACTGCCCGTGGCTGGAGAACTGCGTCGGTGAACGCAATCATCGTACTCGGATCCTTCCTGCGCCTACATCTGCTCTGATCCGTGGACCTTGCTAATCACGTGGTATGTATTTGGCCAATTTAAACACTGGGTATTTTTCCTACAGGTCAATCATACCCCCTTCCCCCCCCCCCCCACACACACACCCCCAATGATACCTATTGCCTTCGCTCATTTGCAGTGATAACAGTTATCCTCAGGTTATAACTGGGAAGTTAAAATCTATCTCGACTTTCAAGAGTAATTCTACAAGTGGCAGACATTCGACCAACTGAGTTGAACAGTTTAAGGCAATCGGAAAAAACCCCATACACCAAATAAATAACCAGCTCAATTAGTCTTGACCCTGACAAGAGCGAGAATTCTATCTGTAAAATGTACCCACTTGTTTCACCTTACTCTATGAAAAGTATAAAAAGGGAATAAGCTGATCGCCGAATGACTGCAATTGAGGGCTTTTCACATGATCGATTTCGATTCTTAAGTGGTAACTTTACAATTAACATCCAAACGGTGTTGCGAGAGTATGAACTCTTATACCTGTGATGATTATATTGGTTATTAACATTTTCATAACAGATGATAACAGTAATGAATAATTTCTCTATTTTAATTTTTCAATAACACAAGGGGTGTTATCAATTTTGTTTATAGGGAGGGTGGGCCTCAACTTGAATTTCCCATTTTCTTGACCTGTCTAATTTGAACTCGATTGAGAGTCGTGATTACATTACAAGTTAAGTGAATACAGCATATGAGATGCATGTGATCTCTGTATGGGGGCTTCCCAGCAGGAATCCTGCTAGTTCCCCCAACTGGGAGCAGAAGACTGAGGGCGCTGTTAGTTTAAAACCAGATTGTTAAAAGATGGAGCGAAAATCATGTGTTGTCCAACCCTCAATCCTTCTGTGTAGTTTAGGAGGTGACTGAGGAGCACACTTGTGCTATCTGTTTTATATCTTGAAGGCATCAAGGTGATTGTGAAAATCTGGGCCTCTAAGCATATGAGGCCAAAAAAAATCCAGGTGCTAATTCCCGCTTTGCCCTTTGGAAGATCTAGAACAGTGGTTCCCAGCTTTTTCTCCCCTTTCCCCCTTCCGCCTTTTGCTTGAAGCCTTCCCCCGTAAGAAAAAATTGAAGGTTGATAGGTGGGGAGAGGCTGGAAATGGTTTGACACTTTGCTATGTGAGTGACTAATTGTGTTTTTTGTAACAAGAGAATTCACACTCAACAATCCTGCAAAAAATATCACCATGTATACATTTTTTTTCTCCCCTGAAATCTTAGAATTTTCTCCCTGGTGGAAATTTCCCCCTGGTTGGGAACCACTGGTCTAGAAAGTGCAATTTCCAGTGATTTTGAGAGGTGCTTCTGGTCAAAATTATACTTGCTTGCTCGGCGCCTATCAGTGGTCGTTCTCTGCACTGAATGGTCTGACGTTGCCACTGTGACCAGACCCAAACTTCGGGAGTTGGTGCAATAACTCAATAACAATACACTGTCTGATTGGATAAAAAATTGACATGTCTGCCATACAGGAATCTTCGGGAACTGCAAAAAGTGGGCGTCGTCACATGACAGGCACTATTTGCATAATTACCAAGAACAAATTGAAACTTTTCAGATTTCAAACAAAACTCATTGGATGTAGACTATATGTCATCCTTTGTCATCCTGACAACAGTGGCTATCATTTTCAGACCATCAAAGCGCCAATTTCTGAGTAGCCCATTCTTTAATCATGGAACAAGCCCATACCATACAGCTTTCTCATGGGCAGTTAGCAAAACATTAGCATTGGAACAATTCACACCCCTAAAGGCCAACAGTTCAAGAAGCCAGTGTCTCCTCTCGAATGTTATCCTTCAAAAACGTTCCAATACTTTTAGAAATATTTTATGTATTCTTCAGATATTTGGCAGCAGCCACTGCCACATGTCGTGAGTGCTTTCCCTATGCCTCAACGATGTAGCGACTATAAAATAATTCTTGTCAGTTCCCCATGGGACTCAATGAAAGAGATGCTGCCTAATGGTATCAATCAACCGCACAACGAAAATTATACAGACTCGCATCGAATACACAGTCAAATTGTTGCAGCTGAAAGGCCCAGTGTTGATTCCTGGTCAAGTCACGCCAATGAATCAAGGTGGTTTCACTTAAGTGTTTTTTGAGCGTGGAAATGGTGTTCAAGCATCGAAGTTTTGAGTTTTCTGAGGTCAAGCTTTGAAACTTATTAATTCGTAAGTTTCTTTCTATCGATCGCAATAGCTGTGATGTCTATCACTTCACCGGAACTAAAGACTCCAGCCACTGCTGTTTCGAACAGAGTTTTAAACATGTGGAAGCCTTCCTTCTTCAAAATTTGTTCATACATCTGTATGAACAAATTTTGAAAATTACCTTCCCTGTCACACCTGTCAGTAACATCGCTTCAAATTCCCCTCCCCAGGCATGCCTTTCACCCATGAGAACACTCTGACCGATTGGCTCACGCTAACGCCGTATTCCTGCTCGTATTCCTGATCCTGGCCATCGCCGCCATGGTCGTCATATCCCTCCTGTGTTTTGCCACTCCTTCAATGTTTTTTCGCAAACCAGACCACGTGGGAAGTTCATGTCCCGCCACCGGATCACCTACCTCCGGAACCTGGACGAGTCGGGCTGAACCCCTTCACGAGGGGTACCTCAAGAACTGCGTCAATTTCCTTCTTCTACTGCCCCTACCAGAAGTGGGAGCTGTGGTCGAGAATTATTGTACCCCTAAGGGGAAAAGCGGTGAAGTGTAGAGGCCTCAGCTACAAACAGAGGACAGGTTTTCGGAGATTGTTCGGATTAACACAGTCGGTAGAGCTCCGGACTGTTGATTGGGAAGTTGTGAGTTTGAACCTAAAATGTGAAGGGTTGTTAAGTTTTTCCTGATGTTACCTTTGGTATTTTACATACACGGTTCTTCTCTTCCCTGGTGCTGATTGGGGACGTGTGGTATTAGCCGCTGCCATTTCACTGTGAGGATGTGTCCGGTGGGCACACTTATTTCTGTGATATGGGTATATCTGACAGTGCAATGAGGGGAAAGAGAGCTATAATAAGCCAAAAAGCTGTTATAAATTCCAAAGATAGGGAGCACATATATGCTGAGCCTCATTCTTTCTGATGCATGGTTGATACATCGGCCACACCTAACCCATGCTTGCTCACACCAGGTTTACCTGGGCGAGGGCATTTAGAGGTGGGGGGGGGGGGGGTAGATCAGTTAGGGAGGGTTTGATGGATTCTCCTTCATTACAAGTGCAGGTACTCCCCATGTACAGTTCTTGGTAGGCCTGGCTACTCCGAGGCATATTTCAATTTGGAAAATATATAGGTTAATGTTGATGAATGTGGCCTTATTAGGAACTCCCATTACAAAGTCACTACACCCCCACACCATCCCCAATCACACGCACAATGAATCACACTGAAGTTACAAATCTGTGGCCACCCATCAGGCTCCGCAAATGAAAATGGATGTTTCGCCTGTCGTGTACACATTCGCTGTTAACCTCGATGATGTTTGGGGTACCATGACCAAACATCACCGCTTTTGCGTTAATTCTGATCAGCCGGAGTTGTTCGAGCCTGTTCACAGCGAATTATTGCCTGCCTAATTAATATATATCAGCACTTTCAAGAACGGCTTAACACCTATTGTTCTCAGTTGGATTTTGGCGCCTTACAAATGCAAATTTATTGTTATTATTTATATTATTTGTTTCATTATTTTCAGTATAAATTACTACGGTCTAAGAACCAGATTGGAATCTGCCTGTGGTGTTGTCACTTTCAAATCTGTAATTGAAAATGCTATCCACAACACACGATTTTGTGTAGAGTCATGAAATTGCTTAGGAGTAAACATTGTGTTATCGCAATTCATCTCACATCACCCCGATTCCCTGTGGTTGACAGAAATTTGTTGGCGTACACTTCATTATGGCAATTTTTGAATGTTTAATGTTTTATGAAGAAAGAAGTTTTCGGTCTTGAATACCGTTTAAATATTTTTGCTTTTATAATGGTGTGTGAGCTGTCGCTGTTTATTCAGCTTTAATTGCGGTGTCCTCATTTGTAAAGGAAACCCAAGATTTTGTAGTACAGGTTAATCACTGGCACTTTGTGGTAACCTCCCAGCTAACTCTCATAATGCTGTTTGTTCATCGTGAGAAGCAAACCTTCAGGTATTATTCCCTCCTCTTTGAACCCCCCCTCTCCGTACCTCTCCCCTTACTCCTTCTCCTTTACCCCTCACCTCACCCCCCACCTTACCCTCTCTCCTTACAACCACTTCTTACCCCCTCTTCTCCACCCCTCTCTTACCCACTCGCCTTAACCCCCCCACCTTACGAGTCACTGATAATGTGGGCACAAACTGGCAGATGTATCATTAGATTCAGGTGTGGTGGCCTGCATAGTTGCAAACATTTCCCCCCTAATTAGAATGTAACGAGCACTGGATTCAGCATCCCATTTTGTACCTAACTTTGTGTTTGCCTACCACTTGGGAAGTGAGAAAAACGTTCAAAAAAAAAATTTGAAAGCATTCCGACCCGGTGCACTTCCGTTCAATGTGAACGCATTTGAAAGTAGTTGTGTGTTGTTCTCTTACAGATTCTGTTGATCTGTCACAACAGGGGGTTTCCCTTTTTCGTTCCATGGAGCCACCTCTGATTTTTCAATTGGAAAATTGCAATTACGGGATCAGGTTGATTCCACGGTAATGGGATATATGGCCATTTATATTTTTTCGAGGTCTTTTAGGGGACTTTTCCACAGGAGCACAGCTACATACAGTGCATCACATACAATTACAAGGAGATCCTCCATTTCCCACCTAGGTGGAGTGGGAGCAACCAAGATCAGTACCCTATGACACAATGTAAGGTCACACTCTAATCCCAAATTCAACACCTAAATCATTCATAATCCTTTTCCTGCTGTGTCGCGTCATAACCATTCTTCTTCCAGTTTCATTCCGGTTTGTCCCCGAGCACCAGGGTGGCTGGACTCGCCTCTCCCGCAATCGTCCTGCCACTTGCTTGATTTGAGGATCCCTCCTTCCCTCGAACCACTTTCTCCTTCACCTGCTTCTTTCCTGTCATCTTTACTGGTCCTCGCTTAGCTTTCCTTGGTATTTTCACTTCATACACTACGATACAAATATTTATACCACGCTCTTCTAAAAAGATCGAAGGGCCATCTTTGGCGCAGGTACAGTGCTCTCCACTCCACACATTCCTCCGTGCACATGCCTGTACCATCCACTCCATTTTGCGAGCTGATCACCCATTCCGCCAGACCAAGCATCTCTCACAAGTCCTCGTCCCCTCTCATCTGGTGTGATGGTCTTCACTCCACAAATCGCTGTCAACAATTGCGCTTTCAGTCCGTCCTCAGTATCGCCGTCTGATTCATCTCAGCAACCATTTCTCCTCCCATACAGCATCGCAGATCTCACACAACTCTGGTAGACCCACCACCCTTCTGTCTCCAAGGAGAACTCTTTCTTTCCCGTCATAGGTACTCAAATATGTTGGGTTTCCACTTTTATTATTTCGTCGGTCTTTGACATTCATTTGCAATTTATTTTTTCATTCTTTCAACGCACTTGTACGAAATTATCACATTAATGATCGTATTCCTAAAGTATTTATTTTTCTTTGAATTATATCATGTAGTTGCTGTCTGTGTATTGTTTTCATTATTTTATCCCTGAATCATTTGTGCGCTCCATATTTTTTATATCCGGCTGCAAGGTTGGTGCTGTCTTTACGCTGGCTACATCTATACTCTAGTTACCCGAGAATGGGCGGAAAGCGTGAAATCTACTGCAGATTCATTGAGAGTAAGTGGCCAATCATGCTCTAAAAACTGTACCGGTCATGTGATATCTCTTGGGAAAAGTCTGATCCATGGAGATCTGATCAGCTCAGTCGATGGCACTCTTTACTGCGGACCACAGGTTTGCATCCCACAAGACCGATCAAGCTTTTCTGGTGCCCCCCTCCACCCAATATATGAGCGTATAAGGCGCTCAACATCCCAGCAAACACAGAACGTGTTTCTTTAACATTTTGAGGAGGGCTTCCGAAAATGTTCATTGAATGTGGTGTTATTAAAACATTCTATAACGGTCCTCATCATGTTATGATATTGTTTTTAGAATGACTGAAATGTTGCAAATAAAGTTCTTATAACATTATTATTACACCACAAAAAAAGTTTTCCAGCACTTAGACAAGACGAACAGTTTCATATTGTTTTAAACACGGTTTTATTATTTCTGCTGGGATATTATTACATTCCGTGTGGATTTGTCGGGCTGGGTTATCATAATTTTAAAAGACAATTGCATGTGGATACAATGAAGGGTACATTGTGGGGAACGGAAGAAAATGCAAGTCAAACCCCTATGGTGGAGTTATTGGACTTTAAGGTTTGGTCCATTGTGCAGATGAATCAGGGGGAATATCTATTGTGCAATAATGCATGATGTCACAAGTTTGAACAACACAGATTCAATCATGTCATGTAATTCTATTGTTTTCCATTGTGTTGATAACTCAGCATTTCCGCATATCTATTGTCCTCCCTCTCCACCCCAGTAAATATCCACACCTACCAACCCACTACGCAATCTTCTCCTATCGACTGATTATTCTTCAAAGCGAAAATTTATGTGATGGTTTTTTAATAGAAAAACCAAACAATATTTGAGGGGTGTGCAATATTAACATCGTTTATATTACATGAACGGATGCTTTTTGATCTTGTTCAGTACACTGCAAAGCTTCACAAAGCCCATAACTCCATAACGAAAAGTTGTATGAGTCAGGTTGGACCGATGCTTCAGTTTTTTCCCACATTATATTAGCCCTCCTATGATTCATCCTGCAATCGTCCTTCATGCTCCTTCATGTTTGTTATATTTGTAGGCTTTTTGTGCCCAAAAAGCTGACTGCAGCGATGCCTACCTACTAGTTGAGCCTGATGGTTTGTCACTTGTGTAATGTACAGGATGGGTATAAAGTTCCAACTCCAACACCAGGCCTATGTTAATTGTTTTTGCCACTTGCATATCTGTTTATCCTGTGCTGAGAAGAAAATTGCTGCACCAATTGATGTAACTACCCGGTGTAGTGCCTGCACATCCTGTGTAATATCTGGGTACAGTGGGATGTACTTGTTCCCATCCAACCCAATGGTAAAGTATCCATGTCTATTATTGCTTGTAATGTGTCAATAGACGGGTTTGTTTGTAAATATTTGTACTACTGTCTCAGAAGAAATAAAGCAGCTTGGCAAGAAGTGACCAGTTTTTTGTCATTATACTTGTCCTTCTTGACTTCCAACTTTCTGTAGATTGAGGGCAGTTGGGGGTAAGGGCTTTGACGTCGCGACTCAAAGAAGTGCGACCTCATTTATATCCTCACCCTTCCTTGGCAAACGTAAATGCAATTTATGGGCCCCTTGAAGAGTGCTGTCAGCAAAATTTGATGAAACAACAATGTAAACCGTCTACACAACGAACAGGGATCCATGGGGGGTCTCCCTCTGGAAGTGCCAGGTTTTTTAGGTATTAAGGAGTTTCAAGAACGTCTCACAGTTTTCGACTTAGGACATTATATAACATGTATGCATTTCATTGGTGGGATCGTGGACCCCCGACCTTCCTTGCGGCCTCCATACAAAACATCTTTTGCATACACAATAATATCGCTCATTTCTGTTTTGGATCTTTCCAGCTTGGTTTGGGACACGATCAACTTATTCCACAAGTGATTGTGTGTGTGTGACACTCCTTTTTGGGGCATATTCTGGAGAACGCAAACATTTTACCGTTCAAATGGCATATAGGGAATCAACAACCTTATTGTTTTTGGTCCCGTTCGGAATCTGTAGGGCTGAGAACAATGAGGCTGTAGCACGATTTCTGAAGAATGCGACCATTATCCAACTTCAGTGGCAATTCAAAGAGAAAGAACTCTATTTTGATGGTAACAGTTTTAAAGTCCCGAGAAGACCAACAAACATGCGATGAGAACTAATCTCCTGGAGAGCATCAAATAACGAAGTACTATGAGTAGCATGTATGTTGTAGTTCTGAAAGAGAGAACCTTGTTTTGGGTACTATTTCAAATTCATGGGAGGTTACTGAGGAATACAATCAATCTTGTGAGCACGATATCAAGAGATGGCGAGCATCGATCACCTAAACTAGACGAGTGGTTTGAGTTGAAGAGGTTGAACCCTATTACCTTTTGTCAGCCAATGTCAAGAGAGTCAAATTGTGAAAAATGTTTTGCTAGAAATGGGTTGCAGAACTGAAGAGACGAAATCCGTTCCATGAACCAGTTACAAACTCGTCAGATGGGGACAAGGGGGGGGGGGGGTACACTTTAGAGAAACTTGTGGGATTCGGCGAACGAACTTCTTTAGTTCTCAAATTCGCAAGGAAAACGGAATCCGTTGTTTCGGGGCTAGTTTCAAATGTCCTTCTAATTCAACGGAGGTAAAAAAGATTCCCTATGGAACTTTCTAGTCAACCAATTATCGATTTCTTCATCACTTGGCACGAAATAAGAGGATCACCTCTATCAATCCGTTGGAGGCCAGTATCATGTCAATTCGAACCAAGGAAGACGTTGTCGTCTTACGATCTCCGACCAAGGAGACACTCACAGATGCGGGCGTAATGGAATGGATTCTATGGGATATCTTCCCAGTGAACCAGTCAACTTCCATATCATGAGCTGCTGCTTTTCTATAGTCTTTGGGCATTATTATACGGTTCATTTGTCTTTTTTCGCTTTTATATCACGAATTTTTACATACCCCACCGCACCCCTCTCCGCACTTTATTGAATCCTAACCATTAACCGAGACGGGCGGCGGCTACACCCCCTGAGTGGGCGCAAAGCGCACTCAGGACACGTAAGCAGAGTTGGAGTGTGTCCTCAAAACGACCCGTTTAGAAGCTCGCAAAATTTCTGAAGGTCTGTATTCGGGAAGATTAATGAAATGCAGCCCACCCCCCCCCCCCTCCCACCCCCCCCCCCCCCTCCCTCCCCCATCGGGCCAACTACACGTCTGTGTGAGGCCATGTGGGACTGAAGGCATTTACCCAACGATTTTCATAAACGGCCACGATTTTCCAACATCTACGTGCGCAAAGAACTGTCAGTCAGCGACGCCCAACCGAGGAAAACCTTGCCCACGTCCTCCTCAGAGGCCGCTCGCTGAAGGAATCACATGGCAAGTTCTCCGGTCCCACCTGTAAGTAAATGGAATTGCAGGGGAAAACAACGGACATGATAGTGCCGACTGCCCCTCTAGGAGAAGTGCATGTAACAACATCGCGACCTCTACACGACTTTCAAGAGCTTTGATACTGGATATTATGTAAGTTTTTTTGCTCCGGTAGCTACCCTCATTTCTATTGTCTGCTAATTCCTACAGTGCCAAGCGATGACCTGGATGATGGTGAACCTTCCAAAAAGCATTCCTTGACACCGGGGTTTAACAGGGTATGTGTCTGGCCCCGACCTGTTCACACTCACCTTTTCATTTACTTATCTGGCTGCCAATGTGTGGGTGAGGCACTATTGAGGCGCACTTCCCTTTAGTTCCAAACTCACTCCCCCCCCCCCCCCCCCCCCCTACCCTCCCCTTCAAAGTAACAATCTCATCTGTACGCGCCTGCATCAATGCTATTCTAACACCTTCAGAGACACCACCGATTCTGACATCAACCAACATCAGGTTTAGGACAGATGGAAAGCTGTTTCAGCCTCGGGCAATCTGCACAGCTGTCAACCAATGTGAAGGAAACTGTTCTCAGACACTTTAACGGCTGACGACCGTTCCCCTAAAAAAAAAAAAAAAAAAAAAATAAATGCCAACAACGAGGCAGAACGGATACAAGCGTAGTTGAACAGTTTCTAACTCCCCAGCCTGGGACCAACTTTGGGCTCACCAAAGCACCAAGAAGGTGACGTTCAACCCAACCACAACAAGCCCCAGCCAAACCATTGGTACCACTCGATACTTGGTGGTTAGACTCTTCCTACTCCGCATGGAAGTTGACTAGGAGCCCCGGAGATGAGTGGCCAGATACAACCTTTGTTTTGAAAAATACATGATCTGGAGCATATTGGTCCGTGGCAAATGATCCAGGCTCCTGACAGTTTGAGTGAAAAGATGAAGGTGGGTTTAGCTGTCTGTATTGGCTGGTATTTCGTTAAACTGCGTATTGTTTCACCTCGAGGTATGACCTTTACGTTCGTAAGGCTCCGGGTCTACGTATACTATCAGCTTTTTCTAGCCTTTATAAATAGGTCAGCTGGTTTAGCCCCTTTGTTTCAACCGAGATCCAATTAAGTTTCTTATCATGTCAGTCCACTACTGGTGTTTGAAAAAAAAATTACTAGGTGGCAATCTAAGGCTCATTTGGGAACATTTCATCGTGATTTGGTTGACAAGATTCTAGAAAAGTGTCAAGGCGCAAAAAAACAAAAACAAAAAATCCAAGGAACTCACGGCAGTGCGTTGCGAGGATTTCATCACGTGGTGATCGCAGCGCTAGGGGACTAGCTTATTTTTCAAGGGACGCTATGTCAGCAATTAGACGGTGCGCCACCGTCGGTTGGGCGCGTTTTAGTTCGGCCTACAAAAAAAGGAAATTAAAGGCCTCCCAGATGGGGGAAAATGGCAATTTTTCTGACGTATTTGAAACGAGATGTGTAGGATTGCAGTGTCATTGCCACAGTTTTGCGACATTAAAAATGGCGGCATGTCTTGAGATTGAAATTGCCCCATTCTCAAAGCGTTGCCTGAGTGAATTTCCTTGGAAAGAATACTACAGTAGGGCCTACCAACGACGTACTACTACTACTATTTGCGTGCGGGGCGGTAAGCCTTACAAATGTGGGGGGAGGAGACAGTATGCACTTAGTAATATTTGAGGCATCCCTCCATTTTTGCTATCCCTGCTCGATTTCATATTATCACATAGTATCTTGTAATTTTTGCATTTCCAGGCAGCCGTTTGATGCAATTGAGTGCCATATGCAACCCCGAAACATCCAGTCTGCTTCGGAATTTTTGCGTTTCACCTGCATGATCTCAGTACAATCGGGTTGACACAATCTGGTGTATATGTAATGGACACCATCTTGGACGTCTACAACTTGTGAAGACAGTTGAGATGGAGGCAGTACAATTTTAATACTTGTAGGAGTAGGCGACCAGATTATGCCGGATCTTGGAGCAGTTGATGTGGAGCGAGAGATCAACCAATGGCGCGCGATTTTCCGTCGATCGGCGGTTCCCAGAACAGCACTCTCTGCCTATGTACTTAAATAACCCAATTCCTCGATGTTCGTAATGAACGATGGGAGTGGCGGGAAAAACGGTTAACGACAGTCTTTGGAATCATTCTCCCAACAACCCAGGGAAATGCTGTTAGAGTAGCATGTCCTTGACACAAACCCAACGCAAACTGCACTCAGGCACTGTATTCTACAGCATATATATACAACTCCTGCCAAAAGTTGGAAATCTGCGCGCTGGATTATATTGAATACCGACATTGTAGGTAGTCTAATCTTTGCGCAGTTATGATCATGGCAGTCATGAGAACACCACGGGCAGATGAGACAACAGGCACCTTTTCGCGCGTTCGCAGATTTTGTCAGAATAATGATGATGAATATATATATACGAAAAAAAATCACCTCAAGTTCTTCGAGTTCACCATGCGCCACATAACGGGTTGTAAGAGATTTTCTTTATTTTTCACACTGGGAAGAAAAAAAGAACGACAAATCACAGTCTCAGTGGGAGGCGATGGGTGCGACTTTCATGGGGGGGAGAGTGCGCCTCCCGCAGTGACGCAACACCGTTTTTTAGCTACGTTCCTGACCGACGCCATCAAAATCTAATCCTGGCAAGCTTTCTTTCGATTGAAAGTAATAGGTAGTCTAAGCTCGGATAGTTCGAGTCTTGGTCCATCAACCAGACCAGAAGCACAATTTCCCTGTGAGTCCATTAACGTTTTTGTGTCTCGGCAGAATAATCCAAGTGGTTTCACCCGCACTCGGCCTAATTTCCCTGACTACAGCCCCGTTGGGCACGCCACTAAAAGTTACTGATTTATCGGACGGGGTTACTAAAACGAGCCTGGGGTACCAAGGGGTGTTGTGAACTTGTCAAAAAAGATGGCGCCAGATAGAAACATTGGTATTCGGCTATTTCCTCCTCAGGAAATACTAGAGTTGCAGACTTGTTATTGTTTTGTTTTGTAGTTCGATAATATTAAAACAACCAAGAACTTGTCGGTGCTGGTTTCTTGTAGACGATAGGTTATAGCATTAATTATGACACTCGATAGAATGAATAGCAATGTCACAATCTTTATGTGAAATATTAAACATAATCTGTGTAAGTAGGGCAAATCGATACACACAATTCAGAAATTGAAGCACCTGCTGAAATGAAGGCTCGGCCGGTGTACTGTGTTGGCAATGTGAAATGACGAAGGAGGTTTTATTTATTGGCTCAAACTGGATTACCTAGATGAAATTCCGTCTTCATGTTAAATTTCATGAATATACAAACGACGCCATACTGTGATTGTTCTTATTCTACAGGTATAAATACCCTACCCATGGAAATAAACAGTTTTCTGTGATTTATAACGTTAGGCATAGAGTAGTACGCATAGTTAGGCTAAGTTAGACTGTTGTTTCTAGGCTAAGTTTTAGGCCTAGCTACAGTAGGCATGCGTCCATCACTCACTTTGCGCACCTGCACTATGACTGCCAATAATTTCCTTGTATGACTCGGATCCTAAATAATAATACAACCATTGGAAATCCTCCCTCACGCTCTTCAAAATGTGATACCTAAACTGGCCATATCCGGTGAAAAGTCAGAAAAACGATTGTGAAGAATAACAAACAGTAAATTTATTCGGAACCTTCCTAATTTGCGCTTTGGAACTGAGTCGGACCTACCACTAAAATCAGACTTTTTTATCCGGAAGTAATATACAGGATACAAGAAGATATCAATTTCTACTGAAAAATTGCGATTTGACTAATCAAGAACGATGGAAACAGTCACGAAGACTGAAAACAATTTGCTGATTTCGGAGTTAGGCTACCAGCTTAAGCTACGAATTTAGGTGGCTAGGTATAGGACAGTGCGCAAATTGCGGGTAGTTGACGGTACAGTAGGTCCATTTCACAAACACGATAGTATATACCTAGGCCTAGGCCTACCGTTACTTAGTTAGGCCTGTGGGCCGTGGCAGTACCGTATGTACTGCAACCTAGCCTAGCCCCCAAATGGGACCGGTTAGGCGTTTGGGCATGATTGCAAGTACCTGGATGTAGCCTACTAGTAGTAAATGGAGTGATCTTGAGTCAATCACCTAACTGTAACAAGTAGCAAATATTCGTCGATTTTTTTCTATACTGAACACTATTCAAAATACACAGAATTTGGCAGCATCGTTTATTGGATCAGATTCTTCTACATGCCACAGTTTGCATCGGTTTCGTTTAGAATAATTACTGAGAATGAATGCCTGAAGTTAGTCACTATTCACAGCTCAGCAACTTAGGAATAATAAGAGTTCTATCGCGAGTCAATCACTGTGGTGAGTTGTGCAATGTGCTGCTGAACATGAACAAAGTTGACAACATGAAAACATGTCTGATGAAATTTGTTCTTTTGGCATGTGAATTGAAGAGAAAAATCAAAGAAATATTCTGTATTTGTTATTTGGTGGCTATTCGAAAAAGGTGTGTCAACCACTCGGATTCAGATTTATCTCAATTTTGGGTAAAATCGTAAATTTGCATTGTCGAGTGATCACTGATCGACCCCCGATAATGATCGACTCCCGATTACTATACCATACTACTAGGCCCGTTACCAACATATAAACCTCCAGTTACTCCTAACCCTTGCTAACCCTAACCCCCCTCTAATCCCTGAACCATGATCTTCCTCATACACCCAGGTACACCTGGGATACAAATTTTGCCGACATGGCGTCATAGTATATGTATCAGTATGTAGTGTAAGGAATATAATGGCCTAAAATTCAATGATATTTATTTAGTTGAGGTAGAATGTTGAAAAAGGTGTATGATTTTAGGCTAGTGGCTATTCACACTCAGTCACATATCTGTGATATGCACAAATGTTTGGGCCTACATCACAATAGCAGAATATCACCACATAACTGAGTCACTCAGTGAGAACGAGTGAAAAACCCTGCACAAACTACATTGTCAGTCTGTTCCTAGACATTGCGTATCAAACTTTTCGAAAGGTTTGTGTACCATTCTTTACCAGTCAACATGCTTAGTAATGGTCGCTGGGATAGTTCATTAATATTCTGTACCATTGAAGTTCCTCTATGAAATGAATTTTCAATTTCCAGCTGCTAATGGGGGGGGGGGGTGGGGGGGGGGGGGGGGGGGGGGGGGGGGGGGGGGGGGGGTTGGGTACAATTAGAATCAGTGCCCGGAAGAGGGGGGGTGGGAACCTTGCTGCTTGATCCTGGAAGGCTTGGGGTACTAACCTTGTTACTCAAGCCTGGAGGAGACAAATGTATCATGTTACTTTAAGTTTTAGCCTGGGGTACAAGAGGATTAATCTTGTTTTTTAGGTCTGGGGGACAAAGGGGGCTAACCTTGTTTCTTGAGCCTGGGGGCAGAGGGGAGTAACATTAGGGAGCTGGGGGTGGAGACAAGTAGGGGGATTTAACATCGGGGAGGGGGGCAAAGCTAGTAACTTGTTACTTTTGTGACAGAGGGGGAACCTTGTTATATTCTCCAGGCTTGTAATAGATTGCTAAGAAGAAAAATGGCTGTGAGTGCTCTTTCCATTTCATTTCGACTGTGTGTCCTTGACATTGGCCGAGATGCCCCTAAATCCATTAAGACCTCAATGACCCTCTGGCTTTGGCCCTGCCCATTTTTGATCTCTATTTCCTGCCAGCTCCCAATATGTATGATCAACTTTTTCACTGCCTCTACTTACCCCTCATCGACTCTGCACCCCAATTATGCCATATATATCGAGCATCTGGCAATTTCACAGCGGACCAATCTGGCAACCCCATTGTCCTCCTCATTTTGCCAGACAAAGTGTCAGCTTGTCACTTTGTCTGACACTTTGTGAAATTGCCAGATGCCGCCATATATGGCATAATTGGGATGCGGGGTCGAAAAGGCTTAAGTACTCATTGTTCACAGATCCACAAACCACTTTGATTTTGTGCATTTCGCAGGTCACCATGCTGGCGTTGTTCTAGCCTAGCATGACGATGTCCCATAAACCACTAGAGCACACCAGTTCCATAGAGGACATGCACAATGGCGGGCGGAAAGGAAAGTCAGTCCGACCTCTCCAGGGGCTCCACCATCTCTGGCTCCGGGGTGAGTAGGCTATAGGTAACTGGAGTTAGGGTCCAACTTCAATAGTGGATTCAACTCAAGATGCAACTTCTAGTCGAACATAATTTGCTCGGAATTTGGAAAAGTGATTGTGCCAGATTTGTAAGTGTATCATCTTCATGATTTGTGAGGCTGAAGCAATTGGCAAGTTTCTTCCAGCTACTTGGTATGTGTATTGTTTTGGGGTAATAAGGTCTGAGCCTATGAAGTCAACAGAGGAATTTTTTTAACACAAATTTAGAATGGCGCTAGTGTGATAAAAATGAAATTGTAATTGTCAAAATGTACAGCTTCCTTATGGGTAGTACAATAACAGTTGCTTTAGGTAGAGATAAATTCATGAGAAAAACCAGTTTTGTGGAAAATTGATATTTCAATCATGGGATTCGTGGCTGTGTGGGCGATGATCATACACGCATGGAATACTCCAGGGAGAGATCTTACCATCTGCTTGAACAGCCTGAAAGTCTTCGTCAAGAAAACTGAAATTACATTTATTCAAGCCGAGAATCAAATTACCCTTCTTGTTCTTGGCAGCTTCTGCACATTGCCTGGAGGTTCCATTGCGGAATTGAAATACACACCAAGATATTTTTCTGAATTTACTACATGAATTTTCTTGACTTTTAAAACTAAAGGACGCATTGGCGTTACAATAGCAGACATGCATAACTTTGCATTTATCAGTGTTAAGAACATTTGACAATCGGGAGAATTGGTCTAAATCACTTTGAACAACTGCTGTCACCTTTCGGTGTCGACAGTTCCCCCCCCCCCCCACCCCGATACAGCAGATGCAGCATCAAAATCCTTATTATAGGCCAAAAAGAGTAGGGGACCAAGAACCGACCCTTGGTAACACCAAATGACCTTCTGCCAGGTAGAGAAACGCATATCAATTTGGACAACTCTCTGTGCCCTATTGTGGAGTCACTCTGGAATCCACTTCGGGACATTGTCAGTGATACCCGAACTCTCCCATTCTGAATAGGCGATGTTGATGAGGCACTCCGTCAAAGCTTTCCGGGAGTCCAGGAAACTAATATCAACAAGGTTACCATTGTCTAAGCAACTAGTTTCAACGGCTAAAAATAACCCCGAGATGTACTTACCTGGGCATTATCGCAATTGTGTTGTTGAAGTTCCACTCTGTGGCTTAGACTGCAATAAAGCCTTTTCATACTCACAGTTGATGAGATTGCTATTGTGTTAAAGGTCAGTGGGGACACTGGCTATTGGACGTTGCACAAATAATCTTTGTGAAGCAACACTCCACTGAAGAAAACGATACATCCTACCAGCACAAGACCTCACAGAGTTTCCATTCATACTTATCAACAATAACATCCGAGAAGATGGGATGGTTGGTTGTGTTCTTGAAGAGTGGTGACAGTTTAAACAGACTGTAAGTAAGGACAAAGCACGCTCATTACAAGTGTGAAAAGCAATACATTTTACCTGCACAGCAAGTGCTCAGGCAAGTAGTGTATTCCCTTTTAATAACACATGATCAAGTGAGTTAGCAAAGTTCCCTGAAATTTGCTTGCAGATATATATGATCAGTTGGGTAAAATGTGAACTCATCATGGGCTCGGTTCTGTATGAAGCTGCTTTTTAATCCATTACTGTACATATAGGCTACTGAATTTCTCTCCTTCAACACCAGGGGGCTGAGCTTATTGATTGGCTATTACATAATGCCCCACTGTGAAGTTCACTTCTGTCACCAAAGTAAAAGGTGACAAGGCGAATGCCAGTGAAAACCCTTGTGCTCGCTGTATTCAGGTAAACTGAGAGACTCGTTTGTTCAATAACGTTGAACACATAATGAACATATTCAATACGTATGAAAAATAAATAATTCAACTCGTAGTGGCCACTATACATAATAGTTAATACGGGCTACATTAGTAATGACCCAACTAATAGTAAACTGGTGCCTCCATAGACCTTATTAAAGGGATAATGTTCAGTTGAACCAACTGGCGCCTACACTATGAAGGAATCCCGACGATACGCTATAGTACTGTTAGTAGGTGGTGTGTCAGTCAACGGCAGTGCCAATGCGAGTGAGGCAACAAGAATCCGCCCCCTTGTCCCGACAAGGGTGGGGTTCGACCAGATACATCTCTGCTAATTATGGTGACGCTGCTCCTCTGCCAGCTTGAAATTCAGATCGAGCTGCCTAGGTCCATGGGGTATGGGAAAAAACCCTGAAACAACAACAATGCAAGCATTTAGCACATCTTGCTCACATATCTCAAATAAGGAGGAAATACTCTAGTTGTAGAAATTGTAAGGCCCTCCCTAATGGTAAAAATCTCCGCGACGAGCTTGGTTTCCAACAGGTGAAATTGTCAAGACGTTCTGCAGGGTTCCACAGTGTATCGGACGAACATCCTCAGCGATGCTCCAAATAGGTACCTCTCAATAAATACACCATGTGTAATGTAACCTCAGCGATACACTCACAATCTACCATCCTCAGCGATAAATAGAAATAGAATTGTTAGATACTTGTGACCTCTGATTACGAAGTACGACATACTTCGCTGGGGGTGGAACCTGCAGTGTCCTACACAACCAACCCTATAAAATCACACTTAAGCTATGGAATGCTTTACCTCATGCATATTCATAAGTTATACAAAACACTTCACGTAATAGATCCTTAATCCGAGACGCTCGT
This sequence comes from Sclerodactyla briareus, assembly GCA_026419785.1. Classification (NCBI taxonomy): domain Eukaryota; kingdom Metazoa; phylum Echinodermata; class Holothuroidea; order Dendrochirotida; family Sclerodactylidae; genus Sclerodactyla; species Sclerodactyla briareus. The sequence continues at coordinate 103,359 of JAODTK010005776.1, read as the reverse complement.
CTAACTTTGTTGCCCGCACACCCCTGGTATCGTCAAATTGAGTCATTGTTGAATCCCATGTGGCTCACGCCTCACGTACTTGTGTGCAATAGCGCCGGCCTCACACTGTGTGGAATGCTCTCCGCAAGACTTGCGGTGGGGACACGCCGCTTCCTCGAGACCGCAAGTGTGAGCAATGACGCTACACCGTAGCCACTGTGAGCGGCCAGATGGCCGCAATAGTTGCGGCGGATTTGAAAAAAAAAACAGTTCAAAAATTTTCAGAGTCCGCAAGCCCACATAGTTTTGTGATGACAGATAAATCAAAGCAATGGGCAGAATGGAGCTCGGAATAGCTCGACTGAAAGTACGTATTCGTTCTGCTATCAGTGGTCCTTCAATAATTCTCGGAGGTCATAGGACGACCCTTTGAAATGAAAGATATCCTGTGTGTCTTATGCTGTGAATTCCTCCAGTGCGCGTCCAAAACAATATGGTCACTGTCTGGGACACTCGACCGCAGTGAATTTCGCAAGGGTCGCAAGGAGCTTACGGCCGCCGCTTGCGGTCTCCGCTTGCAGCGACCGTAAGCGTTGCGGCGTTGCGTATAGTGTGAGGGAGGCTTTACATAGGCTGGGGTATGCTCAATTTTCAGTCTCAAATCTTTCAACCTAATATTGGGTAATTTCCTTGAAGATTGTTAGAATTGTATCACCGTTAGCAGAGACACACCTTGTCCAGGGGGTGTAAACGAGTATGAACAAGTGGTTGGCACAGTTGGTAGAGCCTCGCCCTTCCACCCAGGAGATTGTGGTTGGAATCCCCGTTGGGTCATACCAAAGACTTTTGAAATAGTAATATACCTGTTGCCTTATCGTTGGGTGCTCAGCACAAGGGATTGGAGAAAGGACAAAAGGAGGGGATGGGCATTTTGCAAGTTGCCTTTTGCATGTGATTACCCCCATACAACATCGAGGTACGTGCCAAGAGTACTTATACGTACTCCCATACCTGGGAAGGGGTTCACATGCAGCATCAGGTCTGACACCCTTGCAGGCCTTCAGAGTTTGACCCTCTTCTCGCCAAACTTCCATAGAACATTAAATACTACGCAAGAGGTCTCTATCTTGTCATTACCCATAGCGAATAGACAATTGTCAGTTTTTCAGGCTGTCTCAACTGGTTAAGCATCTGTTGTTGTGATTGCCTTGCGCAATATTTCATTGCTCATTATTTTGTCACTGATCTCAGAGTGATCTGCATCAGAATACCGTATTGACCAGTCGGGTGTCAAAATTGTGGGGAATTTCCCGGTGGAAGAAGGGAATGGGGTGATAGGGAAGTAACCCAGTATATGGAGCGCAACGGATATACCCCCAAAATTGAAAAATTTCCTCCATCTTGCAAGATTTCCCTCCAGATGGCAAGATTTCCTGGGTAGGAGCTTCCCAAATTCCCAATTTTTTCCACCCATGGTATTGACACAAATTCACTGGCTGAAACCTTCTAGGAACCTTTGACGACACATCCTCATGCATTGTAGACCTCGTTACTGCTATGAATGCCCTACCAAAAATAATAATTGCGGTTGTTTGTTGAGGAAACTCTTGACAGCAAGATGTTATCGTTGACTTCGGTCATTAGATCAATTAGTCCCCGAATGTGGATCCACTATCCTGCCATCTGTAACTACTAAGGGAAATTCATGCATATCAACAAGTTCTTCATTTGTTGACATTTCTACCAGGTGGCCAAAATGAATGGCCGATAAATTAATTGAGCCGTCATGGAATTGATCCGTCAGTTGAAGATTGGGTAATAAAGTGATATTTCCTGGTTGGAGCGGAACTCCCCACTAAAGGCCACTTCCTCCAGACTAATGCCTGATACAATGATAGCCAAGGACAGCCCGGGAACTATATCGCACATGTACACACCTTGGTTCGTTGTTGTGTGTAATGATTAGGGCAAATGCTTCTGTTGAGCCTTGACACTTTGTTCCCTGTGAATTGCGTGTGGATTCTCTGGAATTCAAGATTGTTAATTCTTTCTCGGTTCATATTGCAGAACTTGGTTTATGTATATATTTTGAATATCACTGGGACCCAGGTGTGGATATCAGGAATTTTCTCATGAGGGGGCCCCCCCCCCCCTCTTACTCGCCATCCCCAGGACAAATGATGCATGCAGTCCAGTTTGGTGGGTTTCTTAGAGGCCGCTGGTTTGAAAATGTGGAGAAAGTAGCCCTAACGGTACTTATTGGCAACCCAACCCCCCCCCCCCCCCCCAAAGAAATTTTTGTAACCTAAAGTAAATCCTGGGGGTAAGCATAAGCCATGGATTGATTCAAAACTTTGATACCACTTGCTGACCTGTAGGTATTCCACAGTTTCTTTAGAGATTTGGTTAGATTTGATTGGTTCAAATTTTAAGTAACAAGGTGAATTTGATCAGTAGAGCTGTTTTCTACTAGGGTACTTGACTATTTTAAGCTAGTGTCAAGTAAGTGAGGGAGTGTGAGTTAATGAGCGAGGGACGGCGAGCAAGTTTCAGACATAATTTGTCCCGAGGACTAGGCTCTCCCATAAAGAATCCACAAACTGCAAAACAGCAGCTCAGAAAAGCAAGATTCGCTTTGTGGCTGAGAAGCAGCACAGTACCAGATTGCAGCCCAAGTTTCAGATCTTGGTAGAGAGACTTGGCACTCCACCCCTCCCCCCTCCCCCCCATTACAATAGTGAATCAGAATGAGAGTGAATTTAGGGATATCAACAGTTCAACACTAACCCCGAATGTGACCTTTCATTGCAGCAACAATAGCCACTAACACAACACATACAGTTTAGGCACCCTTTTCCTGTTAAACCATAAAACTACCATGGTTGGTATCAAGCTCTCATGAATCTTGAGGGCTTAAATGCAGGCCTTGTCGTATATAATGTACCGTGAGTAATAACTGTGTGGACACTCAGCCTGAGAGGATGTCAGGCATGGGCCATGAAAAAAAATAGTGATGAAAAAAATTGGACATATATCATCACTACCATGACGAATGCAGCATCGCCTGGTTCTTCGGCAGTTGGCGGGGTTGACTGGTTCTTCATATGCTGATTAGGGCAACAGACTTGGTGATAGACCACTGTACTTGCCCCAACAAATGCAAAAGTTGTTTACTGCCGCACAGGTGTTTGCACTCGTAAGCATAGATAACGTGGACAACAAGTTCAGTTAAATGTGGGTCATTGTCATATTTTAAGTGACCCGCATGGGGGCACTTCCCCAGAAGATGAGTCACAGAACATATGACTCTGATGTGTGTCATTTAGAAAAATATTGGAGAAGGTCGCCATACTAGGTTCATTTTCAGGAAATTGAAGTCTCTAAATCGTGACTGTCGACCTGAGGGTGTTCAATATGCAAGAATGTATGACCCACCTTCGACCCGTGACGCTCCCCTGTCGGGGTCTAGTGGGTTGCGAACAAGGTATGGTAAAACTTCGGTATAATTTCACCCAGCCGATCTAGGAACCTTCATACTTGCCTGTTTTCATCTCAAATCAGTTTATGCTGTTTTGAGGCTTTGAATCTGCATGTCTACTATCTATCTACTCTATTCAATGTGTCAACAATGCCTCTTGGCTCCCAAACATCATTCTGTGATGGAGGTCAACCAAACTTAACACAATGTTCATTGACCCATGGACATGTTACTTTGTGAAGGTCAAATCGAATGTAGTAAAGGGGCATTATAGGCCATTTTGTGTATAATTTCAAAATGTAACTCGCTACAAATTTGGGTGCCCAGTACTGAGTTTCCATCCTGTGAAGGTCTAACAGCGTTCCTTTGAGGTTTTTCAAGCATTTCTGGTCCAAGTTCCCATTTGGGCCAAATGCCCATCATATGAAATTCCACACAGATGGTACTTGATGCTAAATGCATCTCCCTCCCACAAGCTCAAATTGATTTCCTCTAAAGTTACTGTAATGGGTCCTTGGGTAAAGGGTCATGGGGTGTTCGGGAATCTGAGTTGGCCCAGTTTGGGCCTGCAAGGGCCCACTAGCTAAAATACCGCAAATCTTTTATATCCTACCGAATTTTAGTTGCACAGTGGCGATGTTCGGTCATAATATGGTCCAAATAGCTGTACATTCGGGTGTTCAGGATTTTTTGGGCCAGAGGGCGCGTTTTATGAAATTTCACACAATGGTACTGTGAAATGCATCTTCTCCCACAAGCTCCAATTGATTTTCGTCAATAGTTACATGTAGTGATCCTGGTAGAGGGCCACTGGGTTTTTGAGCAAATTTTTGGGCAGCTAGTCAGTTTTGGGCCCCTAGAGCCCATTATTGAAATACCGCAAATCTTGTATCTCCTACAACTTCTGTTGCACAGTGCTGATGTTCGGTCATAGTGGTGTCTATAGCTGTACCTTCAGGTGCCCAGGATTTAGGACCCAAGGCCCAGTGTGGGCCCTGAGGCCCACATGTGGAATGTTGTTATTGACTACTAAGACATCTATGACCATAGGAAGTATCAGGTCAAAAGTTGTTACAAACACTTACGGGGCACAATAGGCTATTATTTTGAAACGACCGGGTGGGTCTTGGCCTCATGATCTTGGACATTTATCAATTATTGTACATTCGTCTTGGTACATTTGTGCGGTTATTGCTACATATTGCTACAACAATCACATTGGGTGCTCTAGTTTAGAGACTTCCTCTCCCTAACTAACCTCAAGCTTGCATAGCATAGAGCCCAGATTGGCTAATTTTCTACATAAAAGAAAATTTTTGTTTCAGTACCACATACAGCTGCCACAGAAAGTTGCAAGAAGTTAACAGATACCAACTAGCCTGGGCATGACCCTGCACGGCTATACCACTAACGTGGCAGCAGAGCCCAGTAATTCGTGTGCCGCCTCATTTGGTGGTGACTGTCATCAAAAGAAATAAAGAAATCTCTCTCTCTCCAGTCCATGGAAATCGCTGAAAATGAATTGGCCTTTTGGTAGAAACTTCTTTCAGTAGAAACTGGCGGTAAATAATACAAGACCTTTACTGCTTGTTAGCAACGAAGTTCAAACGAACAATCTTCAAATACGTCTAAAATGACCAACTGTCTTATTCATCAACTTTGGCCTATTTATTATATTGATCGCAGCAACAGGGCATTGGGACTGTCAATATTTATGTTCAATAAATACAATAGACTTGCCGGTACTCGGGTAATTACAAGTGGAGCCTGGTAACTGATTCATTGGGGAATATATATTGTTTACTGTACTGAGACGAGTGGTTGTGATATGTGAATTTGGCTCCTCGTGTGAGAACTGATAACTTTACCGCTGTCGGAAATTGTTAGTATCATTGTCATGTATTAAAGGACTAGGTGATAAGTGCTTATAAATGGATTAGAATGTTCAAAGAGTGCCCATGAGAGGAGGACATATGTCATACCTTGATCACTTCAACAGAGAAAGCCGAGTTTCAAAATTTTGAGATTTTGTAGATATCTTTCAGCTAGCTGGAAAAAAACAAAAAACATCAACAAAGGACATCTTGAGGAAGTTACTTTGTTTTTTATGTGTAAATCTGCGATTAGCTGTCAGTCTTGACCGACCCATGCTGTTTCAAATGGACCATACCATACCTCCGGATCATCTCACTGCCAGCAGGTTAAACCAAGGGTCTGTAGGACTACATGTAAGCGATGTATCTAATTTTCTTCACTATCTTCCCCAGTTCCAAGAGTGGGATTGTATAATGATTAAACGGGTTTGGTGTTCTGCCCAACAAAATGATTTATTGGTTTTATTTTGTGGAATTAGAATTTCTCCTTGAAACCAGTGTTAAATACTTGATGAAATCCAAGCCTAAGAGTGTGTCAATCCCGGCACAGACGATGCGGCGTTTGGGGTGGGCCGTGGGGGTATTCTATATGTTCCCACAAATTTTCACGGAAAGCATACACTATCACATGGCCATGAAAGTTGCCCCCATACAAAGTACTCAGCCAGCAAATGAGTGATGCATTCACAAAAGCCATACAGCATTTGTTGCATTGTTTTTTGTTAGCAATTTTCTTATTATGGACATCAACCTCTCAGCGAATGGTTTCTGAATGTTGCACAAATCCATACTTTGCCTTCCTACCCATCCAGGTATTACCCCAAACAAATTTGTCTGTACTTTGCAACTTAACTGATCTGGAGCTTGACAGAAAAGCCAAGGTGATGCAGTGAACGGTTTAATGTCATAAAATTACATGTTCTAACAAGTAATACACTGAAAATCTACCATGGCGTTTGCATCTAGGCTAGTTCTCCAAACATTCGTTATTATGACTAGTGTCTATGGGTCTGCAAACCTGTGGGTTTCGACCCATTATATGAGAATTTTTTTTTTTAATTATTTAAGGAATTTGGATGATTCGTTGAATTTTGTCCACTGTTGAACTTAACTTGAACAACTGTTTGCATTTGAGGAATCTGTATGGCACGGGCAACGGGGACTGTCCTGCAATAATTTTTTTGGGAGTGGACATAATGAAAATCAACAATTTTGAACAAATATTTAAAATGTTGGGGATGCTTTCTGGTGTCAAATCTATCGGGAAGTGCCGTTTCCCTTCGATCTTTGAGGGGTTTGAAATCACAATCTTCATAATTTTCATGTATGCCTATGCAACAACCTATGTGGCGTCTCCGCTTAGGTATGTGCAAGGGTCGGCGATAAGCAAGCTTTTTACCATTTTGGGTCACCATAACGGACAGGTATGCCGACCACTGGGATAGTGACTAGAACCCCGGCAATCATGGATCAACTAGACTGTGTAGGCGGGACACTGTCCCACGTGTATACCCCCGCTTTTGAGCAATAGTGGAAAAGTATCTAACACCCTCATAAAGACCTCCCGCATTTTTGGTCCGAACACCAAGAAAACTCTCCATCCCCCAATTTTTGGTTGTTGTAATCCATGGGAAGTTCGGCACATGAATTATTCGAATTTGACCCACGATGGTTTTGAAATGACCTCTAACTTTGTGAGAACAAATGTTATCCCCATCCACCAAGTTCCGTTCAACTCTGACATTTTGAAAATTGCAAACGAAACTTGGTGTCAGGTCCGCCATGAATAAATCTTAGACAATTTCGGAAGTGGGCGTTGCCACACACCCCTCCAACGGCGTCCATCTTGGCTTTTTCGACGAACTGACTTCTTTGCCGATTCATGCGTTTTGGAACATGGCTATCGTTTTTGGGTCCAACTTGAATTTTCGTTTCGCCACATTGGAACCCACATGGCAGCCATTTTTGATTTTGTTTGCAAAATTAATATGTTTATCTGATTGACTTGAAACTTGGCACACAGGTCTGCCCTGAAGGAATCTTAGACGATTTCGAGAGTGGGCGTGGCCACACCCCTTCCAACGGCGGGCCATCTGTGGATTTTTTGAGACCGAACTGACTATTTTGGCAGATTTGCGCTTTTCGGAACATGACAATCGTTTGGGGCGTCATTTTGATCTTTTGTGTGCAAAACTAGCACTTTAATCCGATTGACCCTGAACATACGCGTTTTCCAAACTTTGTCAATTTGGAACGAAAACGGGTGGATGGGGGCTGCCTTTGTTCCTAACAAAGTTAGAAGTAATTTCAAAGCCATTGTGTGTCAAATTTGCCTAATTCCTGTGCCCTTAACCTTCATTGATACAACAAAACTTGGTGATAAGTCTTGAATTGGTTTCTGACCAAAATGGGGTCTTTATGGGGTGTTACACTGTCTTCCCAATGATTGCTCAAAACGGTGATATACCGTGGGCGTTTACCCTCCGCCTACACATGTCTAGTTCATTTGTAACATGCAATGACAACTTGAATGAAATGCTAAATGAACGGAAGGAATATTGCTCCCTCTCGTGATTAAACGGCAGCACATAATTTGCTAAGATTCATCAGACACTGCATACCACTGAAATACTGGATTTCAATCTCCTGTTGCTCTGCTAACATTAAGTGACGTGGTTCTTCACCTGGAAGGTACGTGTTGCATTTTTGCTCTGATGTGAACGTGTGGCTGGGTTGAGTGTAAACCTAGTGTGTGAAAAGCCAAATGTGTTTGCTTATACTCTTCGTCACTATGGAAGTCTGGAAGTGACAATGTCTTAACCTTTGCATTATGTTAAACATGTGCGTATATCGCTGGCAGGCAATAGCAGTTTATTTAGTGTACTCTTTCAAATATGGCCCTATGCAAAAATACAGAGCCCAACTCAGGGCAGTGATATTCAGAATTATACGAAGCCATCAAAAAAAAACTGTATGCTCTAAGGGGCGAGAATACAAAGGGTAAACTATGTTACTAGAGTGACTGACACATTCAGGTAGAGCTTGGAATGCCACATCACGGTCACCGTCATTCCAAAGACCTCTTAAAAATGCAGACCGTTGCCTGTTGAGAGACGTCGTAACAAGAGACTGAAGCAGGAAAAACCTATTTTGTTCAGGCAGCGAATGCCCCGTCATCAACATTCACAGCAGGGGGGCTTGAGGGAAGTGTTAGGATCATAGCCATCCCCACCCATCATTAGCACACCCCCCTTACCCCAGAGTGCATTTGCACCCAACTTCTCTTTCGGTGGGCTTCCAGCAGACTGGTGATCCAGCATACAGGGATAGGCTTTCAACTTAAGTGACTGCCCGCCTCTCAAAACTGGGTGCTTTGCACAGGCTTGGAGCACTGTTGATTTTTCGGAATCATAGATCACTGGCACTTTTGTGGTAGTGTACATGTAGCCAAATGATTAGGAATTTAGTGTGGGGTGTCTTTAAGATCCAAATCAACTTAAGTTATTCCTCTCCCGTGTTTGCGAATTTTACTCCTTGACGAGTCGAAGGAATCTATGAGAAAATGACAGTGTGTGTGTGTGCCTGATCCCTGGCTTGTGGAAGTTGTGTGAACACGATAACTTGACCCCACCAGAATGGAGAAGCTCAACTTGTTATGTGGGTTCCCATAATAATTACATGAAACCCATTGTTTGAGGAAACATCACAATTGCTCCCTGCCCAAGGTGGTTGATTGGGGGGGACCAGGAGGAACCTAGAACTAGATTGAATCTCGAATTGTGAGCAGTTATCAGGCGTTGTAACTGGTTCGGGCCGTGATAAAATCTGTACAGCGCGTTCAGGAATATGACTCCAGAGGCGCTATATATAACTATGTTGATCTATTTTGATCTCTCATGTTTGGGTTTGGGCCCTGTGGTATTTGGGCCCTTGCCTGCTAGGGTTGTCTCATTGGACGAGTCAAATATTAGAGATTTAGAGCATTTTAGAATGCTTGTTGACATGATCCACAAGGGGTACACCATGGCTCAGTGGCTATCAAGCTTTGCGGTTTCACCTAGAAATTCCCCTTTAGTCTTCCTGTTCCATCAAAAGTTGTGTTAGTTGTGGACCTAGTGTCCTGAAGACTCATACAACTGAAAGAATTGTGAGTCAGGTAAGGAAAACACTGCCGATGTATGGTTCTGTCCAGTTGGTCATTCAGTGCGGTCCTGTACCATTTGTAGGATCTTAGGCGTTAGCGGCGGAATCTGTTAGCACTGTTCAACGTATAATTATGTTTTGAATCTGGAGCCGAGTTGTTATTTGGTGAGCTGTCTCCATCACAGTTTTTACGATCATCCATCACTGGTAGTAGATATCATGGATCCCCATCACTGGTTCTGTGGCCCGCTTGTATGCGAGGATACATCACCCTGGAGCTGTATGCTCCTACACTGTAAGATAACTTTCCTATCCTCGAGTTGGGAGTCCTTGTTTTGTACAGTTGTGTTCGTTGCAATGGACCTCTGGTTAAAACGTATGCCATTCGATGCCTTGCATTCATGTCCACTTCCTGGTGCTATAATCGTTATACTGGCCATGTATAATGCAACAAAGTGTGAAATGCAACTAAGTATCAAAAGTTTCAGGCCAATGTTGATAGTGCCACTAGACAGACTGGTTCTGTTGAATGGATTTTTGATATCTTCTGTAATACATTACATTCATCTCCTTTTTTCTCTGACGTAAATCATATCATCACACGTGTTGAAGAGAATCTGGGTAACCTCAACTATCCCAGTTATTCACTTACCCCAAACATGGACTATGCAAATGCCCCACCCCCAATGCCACGTCAAGCTTCTGGCAATTCCACATATGGGTGTCCACCCACTCGCCCTTCTCTTTTTGCCAGGCAAGTTGTCTTGTTCGTTGAGTTTTGGCGCCAAGATATACGCTCTCTATCTTCTTCCTGGAGGCCGTGTCCTACTAGCCTTGAGAAAAGTTAAGGCGATGCGGTGGCCACTCCGCAATTTTTGTACTTGCCAGAAGCTCGACGTGGCATGGGGGTGGTGATAGTCATGTGGGATAAGTAAGTCATAATCCCAGATTCCCAACCTGTTCTGTTTTGGTGAACCAAAGACCGAAAATTAATCCAACCTCCGTTTTGTCATTGTTGTACCACATAATCATCAGGGTAAAAAACAAAAAAACAAGCAGTCTAGTTGCTCCACCAACTGCTGATAGGGCTGAGGTACACACTGCTGTTTGCCTTAACCTCCCCGAAAGAAAAAATGAGACAAAACAGTCTGACCTGAACATGCCTCTTCTTCTCTCCAGAATTGGAGTTGGATTAGCTCATTCGCAGAGCTTCAGACTGCTGGCATACTCTCTGCGTGATTGTCGGAGTGCATACCATCCCTGTGTCATGGCAATATCTGTAAAGTGCTTTGAGCACTAGGATAGAAAGGCACTATATGATCACCCGATTATCTATTATATAATTTATTTTCTTCTCTCTCCAGAATTCTAGTGAGAAGGACCAGAGAGAACAGGTCTTTGATGGGAGGTGGACCCTGCCTCGCAGAGAACTATGACAGAGTCGTCTTTGAGATGCTTGAGGGTGGCCCCAAAGACTTTGCAGTGAGTATTCATCAAGTATTCCTTTTCTGAATGTTCAGTGGGTTTCAGTTCAAAGGACAACTGCTGGATTTGCTCTAACAGAGGTTATATAATGGGGAGTGAAAAACTCCCTCTGCCATTTCAAACCTAACCACAGCAATCCAACGATAAACCCTATACTGGATCGAACACACTGTGTAGAAGATGGAGATGAACAATACTAATGCAACCCGTTTATGTTTGGTTGACTTGCTATGTATGTACAACCCACTTTGCCATCAGTCGGCAGTCGCCCTATACCCATACTTGGGTAGAAAAGGATCCCACACCCTGCTGGGACGGTGTTGCACTCCCTCCATCGAGTAACCACATGCATACATACAGCACTTTTCCACATCCTGGTTGATTTACCTAGAATTTGTCTCCACAGCATTCCTGCAATCTAAATCATAGTAACACCAGCTGTATGTTGCTGATTCAATGTTACACATACAGATGGAATTGCGTGTTCTCAGTGACAGCTCGCACAGGACTTATAATCCACTCTTCAAATAGTTACAAGCATCAGACTTCCTTGCCTCCCCAGTTAATATAATACTCCCATTATTCAAACCGCCAATTCAATACCAGTTCCATGTGACGTGATTGGTTGAACTTTTGAAAGATTTGTCCATCATGCAGAGAAATCTAGTGGAGTCGCTATCATGCAATAATGCATCATAGCACATTACAATGTATATATGAGGTGAATGTAATTATATCCCCACAAGGGGATATTATGGTTTTGTCTTCACTAGCGCCGCCGCCGGAGAAGTTTCATGTTAGCGTGATAACTCTTCAAAGCATTCATTTTTCAGATTGACTTGAAACTCTGCACACATGTTTAGAGGTTGATAATCTCGGATGAGGTAAAAGTGGGCGTCGCCGCATCACACGAGGGCGGCCATCTTGGATTTTTGATGACACTTTTTTATCGCTTGATGCATGTTGGAACACGGCAATCGGTTTGAGACCAACTTTCGTGTTTTTTGCCTCAGGACCCGCCACAGCGGGCCATTTTGGATTTTGGAGAAAACATTTTTATCGCTGATTTGCGCATCATTTCCAGAAATGGTGATCGTTTTTGGGACCAACTTTCGCTTTCGCCCCATGGAACCCACCCGGCGGCCATTGTGGATTTTCTTGGACGACACTTTTTTATCGCTGATTGATGTTTTGGAACATGGCAATTGTTGGGACCAAAATTGGTTTTCCCCCACATGGGACACCAACCTGGTGGCCATTTTGAGTTTCTTGGACGACACTTTTTTATCGCAGTTTTGCATGGTTTGGGGACCCAACTTGGTTTTCGCCCCATGGTACCCAGTATGGTGGCCATTTTGGATTTATTGACGAAACTTTTATCATTGATTGCGGCCATTTCGGTATATGGCCATATTTTGGACTAAACTTTCATTTTGCCTCATTCAGACCCACCCGATCTCAGTTGTTATCAAATGAGATTGGACATTGTTCGGTTTGTTCCTGATTGCTCAAATGTGGGGGCTATACACGTTGGGGTTACCCGCAGGCGATGTCTATGTTTAATTCCAGAGTCCACCAGGATGTTCTACCTGCCGCCAGTTACACCCTGAATATTCATAGGTGACGTCTCAACACATGACGTGATTCATAGTTATAAAATGAAGATTTTGGTCAATTCTGAACAGTTTTCAAATGATGTTAAATTAGTGCTGACGATTTACCACTGACATATAGGAAGGAGAACGAGAGGGTCCACTATTAGAGTTTGTGTATGACACATCACAATGAGGACAATAATGTCTAGTGGCAGGGCTCATAGTTTTAATCGGGGTTGGTCTCAGATCTGATACTATGTCAGCCATAGCAAAGCCCTAAATGCATGATCGTGAGAAATATTTTTAAGAATGTTAGCACACAACTGGAAAAGAGCTGTGTTCAACGCTGGAACCAAGGGGTAAAAATAGAGTGATATCGATGACCACCTTACACTAAACTAAACGATTCATTTCAATCATTCGATATTGTCCCCATTCTTGTCATTATGTCATTGAAAATGTCCAATTTGTCTCTTCAGCTCCTCAGCCCGAGTTTACCTATTCATTAGAGCATGCTTTATGCATGACTAGTGGCATATTTTTGGGGCTAAGACTGACCTCCCACTGATCTAATTAGATTACCCAACAGGTTGTTGCTACAAGGATGGCCATTCGGGGTTGAGTTTTGAAGGAGGCATTTCGGCTCTCTATTCTTCCAGTGGACAGCATGGTTGTGACGTCCTTCCCCAACTGACAATACCCACTCTGTCATATAGAGCTCAGGATGTAATGCTGCAACACCAGTGATGGATTCCTGGCAGGACTACTAGAGAAACATGCACAAAGGAAACAAGCTCATGGAAAGTAAGTCATGAAGTGTCAGGGGAATTCTTTACCTTGCGTCTGAATCCCTGAAATGACGACCCCATTGCTGACATTCGAGCTAGATTCTTTGTTGGTAAATTCGACCTCCTAGTTTTCACATCATCACAAAAAAAAACAAATGACTTCCTAGGCAGGTTTCATTTAAAGCATGGTTTCCAAAGCTGGGGCTTGTTTCAAAATATAAAAAAAATCTGAGAGTAACAAAAATTACCCGAATTTGAACGTCACAGTCCGAGTGACCGAGTGGTTTTAGCACAGTTGGTAGAGGTCCGCTTCCACCTGTAGGACGGGGTTCGACTCCCGGTCGGGTCATACCAAAGACTTTAAAATGCGGACGTTGCCTTCTCGTGGCGCTCAGCATTTAGGGATAGGAACAGGGCCAAAACTGTGGGTAGGGCAATTGTGACATAGTTGCCGTCGGCGTGTGAGTCGTACCTCCTCACATTAGTAGCAAAAGAGGAATCGCCTTGTTCCGTGTTCTACAGGGTGAAGTTTCGCCGCTGAAATTCGTGCGATATATCCAGGTCCGCACCCTTGCCGGGCCTATAGGTAGGGTCCTTTGTCCGGCAAGTGATGATAAGAAAAAAAAAAAAAAAATAAGAATCCTACAAATTCAACCTGAGACTCCATGTAGGGTTTCATTAGCGTGTTTTTTCGCCTCAATGGTCGCGGGCCCACTGGTAGTAAACTGCCTGCAAAACTTCATCATTCCGAGACACAAAACTCGGGATCGGGCTCAGAGGCGCTACATGAAATTGGGTCCCCGCTTGAAAAGTTTGGGGCCCAACTTATTGAAATGTTTTGTAGATCGGAGCACATGTCAGCTTCCCAACCATTGGAGTTTTTCATTCCTTTATAGCCATTCCCGTCATGAGCTCACTTAAACAAGTCAGTTATTTTGTATACACTTGGAGTAATTCCTGAAATGATGTTCACAGTAAGCACATCATGAGGTTCATGTTATCTTGTAATATATCCTATTAGGATAGGGACAGCAAGTCAAATCAAATAGCAACAACTAATTTTGGCAAGGTGATTGTTCCTCGTTGATTTGTGATATTATTATTATATCTTCCATAGACTCAGCTCACATTTAGAGGACTTGAGATTTTCAAGCAAATCACCCTTAGTAAGTTCTTGAAGTTTCTCAAATCATTTCTGCTCCAGCCTCCTAGGGATTTAATTTCTCTCCTGTTTTCAATAGGTCATTTTCCCTGCTAAAGGGCTCTTATATTCACTGCTCTCACATGATTGTCACCAACCTCTCAAAAGTGGGGGGGGGGGGGGGGGTATGGCCACATTTTCAAATTTTACTGTGTGAAAATGTTAAAGGCAATGGGAGCATTGTCAAAAAGTGGGGGGGGGGACATGTCCCCCCATCCCCCACCTGTGACGCCCATGGCTCTCACCAACCTTCATACTCGTATTCTGTGAATTGCCTCCATGCACCAACGACCCTTGTGGAATGTAGAAGTAGACTTTGTGATTTTGCACCTTTTCATAAGAGGAGAAAAATTTTGTATGATGCAATTTATGGTAAAACAAATGTGAGTACCGTAGTCTGTGATACCTGTCAGTAGTTTGCAAATTGCATGCAGTGTACACAATGTAAGGATACATCAGTCTGATCACACCTTTGAAACGGTATGAGAAAATTGAAAGACGGTATGTTCATGTGTCGTGCTAGGGTAGACGTAGGGATAGCTCTGTTCAGCGTACAAGGCATTGCAGAGTACAAGGTGTAACAAAGATGGCCTATAGCCTGCCGTATAGTGAAAGATGTCTTATGCTGTGCATGTGTTCTTGCGGAACTAATTGTCTCGCCGACAAAGTCCAGGAAGAGCTCAGCGATCACTTTGTGTTGTGTGTGTGTGTGGGTATGTATGCGTGTGTATATGGGTTGTGTACGGTATGTCCCACTTTCTTGTTAGCAGGTAAGCAGGGTAAGGCCGATTTTGACGTAAATTTTGTATGTAGTACGGGTTGGATGAACACGATTTGTTTGATTTCGGGCCACAAGTCACAAGTAAGGTAATTAACCTATTCTATGTATTTATTGTTTAGCTTTAGCAAGATTACGGAGAACGTTAGGTGCTAGGGGGACTTGGTTTGGCAATAAGAGGCAGGATATAAGGTACTGAACTGGAGCAGTTTCCTCCAATGTTCCCATGCACTACTAGGTGGTTTGCTCCCTTTATTTCGTTGCAAACACACACCCTGATCATATGTGTGATGCACGAGCCGCCAAACGACTGTTCTAATAAATGTGGAGGCTTCGGTGTGTATTCTCAAAATGTTTTATTATTTGATGAATATGGTAATTATTGCTCTGGGTCAAACCACCTTCATTTAACCACCCCCTGACCAGAACCCATTTCGGCTCATTAGGCTATATCTTTGTTCCCCCTCAAGCGCCGCTTCCAACTTTGCTGCCTAATCCAGAATGCATCATCAAATGGCTGACTAAAATAGGGGGGCCCCTCTTTCCTCAACGCACCATACAGTTCAAAGCCTGCTTTGAATAGTCCGACTTGACTAACAAACAATTATCTTATCAGCCAGGAGCCTGCCAGCCAGTATCTGGCCCACTTCTCCGCTATTTAGGGGCAATGGTTTTGTTTGCAAATTGCGCTGTGGTCAACAGTGTCAATGAGTGGGGTGTCGGTTTCCTTTATACACGTTTGACAGCTCGAGCGCCAGAGTTTACTCAAGGTATTACGAGTGGGCTGGTTGTACGAGCATGAGTGCAGCTTGAGCACTGGTCCAGGGGCTATATCGGCCAAATTCTCGCATTTCCTTTTGGAGGGCACCACCATATCAGCACAGTCATGGCTCATTGCTTCTGAGACAAATAGTTAACTTTCCTGTTACGACAGGCTGGATGCAGTAGGCTATGCGTCAAGTGAAATATTTGGTTACTTGGAGGGAGGAAGTGTTGACAACATCAGTTTAAATATCATTGGAAGTATATGAGTGCCTATGGGCAGTGCACTATTGACTGTCACATTACTTGTTACCATTACTTGTTACCATTACCATCACCATTACCATCATATGGGGTACTGCTATAACCATAATCTCAAGATTTATTTCTTAGTCCCAAGCGACCTTGTTCAAACCCTATCTGGCATTCCACTGCATCTCATCTGGATGCATCTAGATTAGGCACCCACACCATGAATAGCCTTTTTCAGTTCAGGATTTTTGCTATAACCCCTGAAACATGGATTGAAGGGGGCTGTTTACTGTCATGGCACTCTTGGAATGAATATATACCGTATAATCTGTAATGAACGCCCCGCCAGGCGATGTCCAGATGTGATCTGGGTGCATTGGGACGAGTGCTATGCATTGTGTTCATCTTTGGATGCATCTGATATACACTGCATAAATTTAGTTGTCCATGGTCTCTAAGGAGAATTGTCAACTCTATCCATATCTTTAAAATATAGGCAACCAATCAGAAAACACTAATTGGTGGAGATGCATAATAACTTGATTCTAATTGCCTTTGCCATCATGTACACGTCACAACAGCAGAGTGTACTTCATTTTCACACAGTTTGTATGAACTGAAGTTCAGTCTGAGAGTTTAAATACCTTAAAGTTATATATAAAAGTTGTATTTACATGAACCTTGAACTTGAGACTTGACTCCAATCATTTTGCAATATTTATTTTTGCAATAAATAAGTTTGTTAGATCACAATGAAACTTGTTGCATGTGGAACTCCATTTAGTCCTGACAAAGAAGTTGAGGTCTTTGAAAGGTCACCAAGGGTCCTCCGATTGCAGGAATTTAGTGTATGTGCAGCAAATGCATAGTTTCGCAAGGAGGTCCAACTGAGAGTACAGCAATACATTCAGTGGACAAAAAATAGTGCATGTCTTGGTTCATTTTACTGACAAATGCTAATAACTCGGATTTGAATGATGCCCCAACCTGGCCGTGTTTGAGATTCATCAGAATGCTGCTGGAGTGGTACAATCCAAATTATGGAAACCGTGGTTATTTGCCAACGCAACCGCTTGGCTGAAGAACTGCACTTCAGAATGAACCTCCAAAGCTACTGTAGGTAAAAAACGTTCCTGTTTAGAGGATAGTTCCTCGTTAGCTGATTGTCTTAGTTTTTTCCCCTGACTTTCTTTGTACTTGTGCCTTGGATGATTTCTCTAGATACAGTAGATGGCGCTATATAAATGCTGGGATATTATTATCGAGGCATTATGATATTTTAGCACACTTCGTAGAGGGCACCAAAATACTGTCACAGACACAGAAGATCTGACTAGAGAGACTAATGCACAAATGCTTTGATGGGCTGTTTGTAGAGAAATCAAAGTAGACATAGCCATGAATTTGTAAACCCTCATCATTGAAAACACAGCAAGCATGATCTGGTGACAGTGTCCGTACACCCCTCTGGTGAATAGACTGCCTGTAAACAGGCCTGTGCTTTCAGTTTCATTTTAACACAATGGTTGCTCTAAACATACAGTACTTCAGCCTTCAAAACATGACAAGATCTTGATTCCTTCTGAATAGTAGACACCTGCAAACTAATGGTTCAGTTGATGAAATGGGAAAAATGAGGCAGGCCTGCTATTACACAAAGTTTTCATGACATCACAGGGGGAAAATTAGACCTGCCCAATGGAGAATCAGAGCAAAGTTTACTTTTCAAAAACTCTGTCAAACCAGAACTCTGACCCTGATTCGAATAAAAAATCCACGTGAATTTGGAGGAGAAATAGATGCATTCATTTATCGACTTCTGAGAAAGAAATGAACTTATTGCACTTTCTACTTACGGAGAAATAAAGAATCTGCAATTACTGTGTATTTGTCAATAGCAGAATTTATATAGTTCCCCTTTATGCATTTGGAACTTCAAACTGTGCTCTATTAAACACACAGTACTTCAACCTTCAACTGATAGAGCATAAGCTGCACAAAACACTATCCCAGCAATTGAATGACCTCCGATGAACTCGAAATAATAGTCTACACCATGGAGCTGAATTGTATTAGGGCATTAGCCCCTGATATTGGTGAATTTCAAAGATCTGTTGGTGAACACAAAACTGATCTGACATCCCGAAGTTCGTAAAAATGTATGAAATATATGAATGTATGAAATATATGAATGTATGAAATGTATGAAATATATGAATGTATGAAATGTATGAAATATTCAGATTTTACCTCCGATAACCTTCACCTCCAATTCTACTCGGAACCAGATATAGTCTACATAGTTTTGTGGAAATTCAACAAACGTTCATGTATCGTAATTTCTGCAAATTGCAGGTCCAATCATGTGGCAGCTTGGCAAACTCTCAGTTCATTCCAATAGGATTTTCCATGGCGACATGTGTGCCGAGTACTCGGTTAATCAGATGTGTTGGAGAGTCACTACGCTAAACCCTCAAAGTTTCCAGCAGCAGACGTGGAAAAATGCTCCTTCTGAATTGTCAAAATGGAAAATTATGCTCATCTGTTGACAAATTTGATCATTCTGAAGATCCAACAGCCAGAAATCCTTGTGCCTACGTGGTGTGTGAAATTTGAAATTTGACTCGTTGCTAGAGTTAATGCAAGCTGCACACGCATCCCAAAACTAGCATTCTGCTATAGCCGAGTACCCTTCAGGGTGTTTAGTATACGTTATGATCCTTTTGCATGATTAACAGGGAAAAAGTCAATAAAATTTTTCACAATTGGGGCAATTTATGGTTTTGGCAGTAGTGCCTTTCTTGAACTGGAGAGAATATTTAAACCAGACCCGAGGTAGCCAAGAGCTGCCTTGGGCTTGCTCAGTCTTCTGTTCAAGACTCTGTGAATCTGTTGAACCTGGTTATCTTTCCAGCTTCATGCTGTACCCATAAATGATCTGTCCTGGTTTTGCAGTCTCATTACTTTGAGTGATAAGAGGATGCATCTTTCAAGGGTTATCTCCAGCTAATTTACTGCTGAGTGACTGTTTGTATCAGCTCATAATTAAGTGTGACATAGGTCTGACAGCTGTGGCCTCTATGGGCTGCGCCAATGAAAGTGTATGATACTCATAGTGACGCTGACGCAGGCAAGAAACAGGACAATGTTTGATGAGGAACCCAAACCATATGCCGTATGTTGGATGTAATAACAGGCGTCAGTGTCATGGCTGAATATTTCTATGATATTTTCATGATGCGAAGAGAAAATTGATACGATGAAGAAACATTTTGCTTGAGTAATGACACGAGCATGTACACAGATAAACTAGAGGATCCACCTTTAGACTTGATAGTCCAGAGACGCTTAGAATGATAGGATAGAATTGGTATGCAGGACAAGAAACTCTATAGGGTAGATGGGGCGTATTCTTAAGGACAACTGCAGGCTGGAGAATGGGAAACTATCTATGGGTCCAAACCCCTTTTCATTACGATGTTCCTATGTGGAGCTAGTGGCCTTCAAAGTTTGGTCCAATCTATTTCAGATATTCAACTTACTCCATATTGGACCATGCACCCCACCCCCACGCCATTGAAATTGGCAATAACACCAAAAGTCCGGGTTGGCCACACCCCATCGCCCTTCTCAGTTTTCCAGACTGTTTCCTCTCAATTCAGATCTGGTTAGAAATCGGCAGGAATTTACCCTTAGGATTTAGTATTACGACTCTAATCTTCGTTCTATCATTTGGGTCAAGCTGTCTACGGTCGATTTTCACCTATTCCATACGAGTATTCTTGCGGATTTGGAGGAACTTATTCTCTCTCTCGATCTCGTTTTGCGTAAGTCCTTATGTTTAGCTTAAGCTGCACCTAACACGGTACTCTTGTACACGTTCCCTACTGCCTAACGTGTGTGTGACTTTGGCCCGTATTGTGTTACGTGCCGCCGGGCTGGGACTTGTTGTCCGGGTGCTTCCCTGCCTACCTGCCTGCCCCTTCTCCCTCTTCCCCATAGGGTTCCCCTTCCATCCCTTCCCTTCCGTCCTGGGTTGGGGGGTGTACCGCGCGCAGCGCTAGGGATTCTAGTTACGTCCCATTCTAGGATGCCTTCGCCTGGAAAAATGAGAAGGACGGTGCGGTGGCCATCCCGGACTTCACAAACCCGTGAAGTTTTGTTGATTATGCAAAGAAATTTGGGAGAATCCCAATTGGCAATAACGCATGACGTCACACTTGGACAAACCGGGAAGTTATGTCATGTATTTCATTGTTTCATTTTGTTGAATAAGACAACATTTAGAAGAAGTTTCTATTGTCTTCCTCTCACCATAGTAACCATCAACCTACCAACCCACTACAGCAATCCTCTCCCACAGACTAGATGCTTCTCGAAGTGAAAATAATGTTTGAATTTCAATAGTAAGCAAAGATTGTTGCAGGGTGTGCAAGTATGACATCATTTATCATTGCATGATGGGATGGGATCGTTTCGATCTTGTGCAAAACACATGCACAAACTTCAAGTACTGTAATTCCATAATGGAAAGTCAAACGTACTTCGAGTTTGACTGAGATGTTTCTTCCTCACAGCTAATATATAGGCCTCTTTATAATTTATCTGCAGTTGTCCTTTGCAAAATAAGTGGGGATAATTGTGAAAAAATTAATAAAATTTGGCAAATTCCAAACAGAAGTCAAAGTCCAAAACTTCCAACTTCCAGTGCTGATGTGAATGTCAGGACAGGAAGAATGCTACTCTCAGAGTTATGCATGTGGAGTTGAATATCATCCAGCATTGATTGTACAGATTGACAGTCAGACGTGACTGTACACCAGGGCAAACAAACCTCACCTGTGCGATAACATTACCAACAGCAGTGTACATACAATGACCGTGTAGTATAGGCTCAACAATCCATCAATGCTATCATGACCGGAGCAGTATGGTAGTATCAACCCTGTAATCAATGAATACCCAGCCACCCTCCCCATTTCGCCGTCCCCCGTCCTTGAAGGTGGAAAACCTATCTACACTTTACACACTCTCTCACTTCCTCACTGACCATTTCCTGCTTCCAAATAACTCCTCTCCAAAATAGGCCATGGATAGGAAAAGGCTAGGCAGAACCCACTAATCGTAATATATTATATCGTACCATTGCTGTGCTTTGCTACTCCAATAAATGACTCTCCATCCTGGATCCCTGTGCGAGGTGTTAATTATGTCTCGTGTTGTTTCATGGAATAATTTGCACTTTCTCTCGTACTTGGACGTACAAGATTTCCACTTTGCAATCCATACCCGGGGGGGTTTCCGGGGCTGGATGATGCTCAGAACGACATGCCTCTACGGCTGTTTATCTTAGCCGGTGAAATTATTACTAAATGCAGTTTCAGGTCTCTGGGCGAGCTGTGACTTTACTATTTTTCAGCAAACTCGTGTTGTGTTAACGTTAGGTGAGTAGGTGACGAATGACAAAATGTTTGGCTTGCTTTATTGAGAGAAAGAAAGTATGGAGTAATGGAACGAAAAAGTTAGGACTGTTTTGTGCATGATGGAGGTCGCATGGAGGAAAGCTGTTACCGTATAAATTATTCTTTTGTGTAGTGTACCTGTCAAAATGATGCACAGACCCTTATACTGTCTGTACTCAGGTCAGTCAGGGTGTGTGAGTCCATTTTGAACGGCGACTTCAGAGAATGATTTCTGGGATCTATCACAGTTGGTCATATGATAATGTTGTAGTTTACGATGTCATGTCAGATGGTACTGAAGTACAGACATTGTATGCACGTTATAACAATGGACTGAGCACCCAGCACAAGTTTACAAGCCTCATTGCTAATTCCTCGATGATTTTAAATTATGTTTTGCGGGCAAAGCCATAGCAAAGTTGTTAGGGGATATTAAAATTCTATGGGCACTACTTTCCTACCTTTAATTCTCCAACCTTGTATGAGGCAATAGTTGTGAATTACAGATTACCTATAACCAATGCCTCCTTGAAAATGCAAAGCTCCATGAGAATTTTCAGGGGGGAAATTGAAATAGGTAACAGATATTAACCTAAAAGCCATGGAGCGAAATGATCTAAAAGAATGAAGTGAAATGGTTCAGTTTTAATGGAGTACATTCCCTCCCAAATATTCTGGATTCTGGGGTTGTGTTTAGTGCAATACTGCATCTGATAGTCCCTCTTAATAAATCCCAGGGCGGGAATTTAATTCCTCCACCTATATTGAAAAGCTTAATACTAACACTGTAACAGATATTACCCAATAAATCTATGGAGAAAAGATTATCTAAAAAATGAAGTGAAATGGTTCAGTTTTGATGGTGTACTCACAGTTGGGTGTAAAATCTGCAGAATAGTAGAGCCTCAGTCACACTGATTAAATTGGAACGATCACACGATATCAGCTGAGGGGAGCTGAATGAGCTGTGATGTCAAATGTAAACACCCTCCTCCTGATGGTCCACGGTTTTTATTGTTATTGTATCAGATGGAAATATCGCTCATGGAGCGATTTGCATGATATTGACATCATTCATGTGTGACCAGTGCTTTTGGGTTTGTGTGCGAGCAATAATTTTCATCGTTATCGCGTGACTGGGCCTTTACGCTATGAGGGTTGGGTTCCATTTTTCTGTGACTGTGACGGTGTTTGTTTACTGAAACTGGGATTAGGTTTCCAAATAATTTTCATTATTTACCCTGTTTATTTGATTTTCAATAGAGGCGTACTGCGTGAATGCAATGAACCAGGCGCATTTGTAGAACATTAGAATAATGCTCAAATATGTCCAGGCTGCCAAGGCACCTTGTATCAACAAAATGAATAGAAGCAGGAAGACACCTACAGTACACCAGCCATATGGAAGATCACCCCTATTTTATTGTAATCATGATTCATAACCGAAATCCCAACAAAACTATAATTTTTTTGCACAAATGATATCTTTTACCACTAACATGTTTTTATTAGGACACAGACATTGAATAGTTTTGAAAGGGTCATGAATGAAGGGTCTGTAATATAAAGGTAAATAGGACTATACTTGCATAGGACATCCTTTTTTGCATGAACCCAAAGTGACATCACTGAGTAACAAACCTAGCAAACTTCTTCATTGTTTTTCCGTCTCAGAATGTGGAATGTGAATTCTTCTTGCAAAATCATTTGGTTTCAAGCCAGGTCCCGTCTATCGAATTGATCAGTGTGGATTCCAACACTTGTGAAGACTGGAGACAAACATGTTAGCGCTTGGCATGTCCAACTTATATTCGAACATCAAGAGCAATAGATACAAATGGAACTGTTTTCAGCAGATGTGTATGTCCTAATATGCACAATAGGATTCGTGGTGATATTGTGCAATACGCCTGAGACCCACAATTCAACACACAGCTCTCAAGTGCAATAACTTTGCAGCAGAATGTCATGTCATTCAAGATGGTTTGGTCCATTGAGTCCGGTGTGCTTCCTATTTATAAATGTCTCCTTTTTTCATCATGAACACAAGCATACTTGCATCCACGCATGGGGTTTATATTAGAATGAATATGGTAACGTATTTAATCATACTCCCTTTGTTCATTTCCATAGAATTGTCGGCTAACCACGAATTATATTGCCTTAATCACTGATCGACGGATCGTGAATACATCCATCCTTAATCACAGAGTCAATGGAAAAATCCAATTGAAGTTAGTGTGTGTGGAGTTTCGTTGCTGTCGCGTCGGTCCGTAGACTTGGTATTGTTGTGTAGCGCACTGTACATTATCTGGGGGACTTGAGAGCACATTGACTCCTAGTGAACAGTAAGGTAGGTGATGACCATACTACGTTTCTAAGAAGGGCTATGTTTAAAAGTATGTGCACAGCATGGTTGAGCCAGCTACAACATACAGCTTG
The DNA here is from genome assembly GCA_026419785.1 of Sclerodactyla briareus. Taxonomy (NCBI): domain Eukaryota; kingdom Metazoa; phylum Echinodermata; class Holothuroidea; order Dendrochirotida; family Sclerodactylidae; genus Sclerodactyla; species Sclerodactyla briareus. Next base: position 79,120 of record JAODTK010005776.1, on the reverse strand, counting down.
CATGTTACGTTACGATAAAGCTGCGATGTTCGCAGCGGTCGGGATATTCGGCAAATAATGCAAATACACAGCTCGCACCCATGTGGGGCATTTCATCACAATCATTTTTAACAGATCGCTGATAAAGTTGCGATGTACGCGGCGGTGGGCTGGGATCGGCCAAAAATAGTAAAAGTATTACAAGCACTGGATTTTGGTAATTTTTATTAGACCAGGGTTTGGATCCACACCGTATTTCCGCCAGTACCGTAATAGTAACTGTGCATTTGACCGTCGGTACTGCGAGTACCGGTACATGCCCGCTTGGGGGTAGCCTAAAAATTTATGGCGGGCCACTTATGCCCTCCTAAAATACTAGGCTGGCACTTGGAAAATGTGTATTAATTAAGGCATTACTAATTTTTCCATGTGAAAATCTTGGAATGGGTTCGACCCTACCGAAGGCTATAAGATTGAGTTCAAAATTGGGATGATGGGACTTGTTGGCTGTGGCTTACTCACTTGCACCCTGTGAGAGGCTGTAAGATGAATAAAACAATGGATAGGCAAGGCCATTGGCCGGTAATACTGTCCTGGTGTCACTCCTCCACTTGGCATTGCTGCATTTTTTTTAAAGACATTTACGACTAATCACAGTCTCCATGGAGGTCTGTAGTTCCAATACCTCTGCCTAGCCAAGTATACATTGAAAGCTATGTCATATGAAAGTCCCCTCTAGGATATGGAATGAAAACACAAAGGCATGTAGGTTTTCTCAGTCTTATAATCTCTTTTTCAAAAAAGTTGAAAATTTGTTTGACAGATAAAATGAAAATTTATAAAAGGTATAATAAAGTATCTGTTCAGGAGCAATACATATCACAAGGTATTTAACAATCGATAATTAGACCATGCTCTCCCGTCTGTCTCCTGAGACGACATTACATGCATTTGAACAAGATGAATGAGCCTATAGAAAAATGCTACCAGAATGAAGCTGCTGAAAATTTCTTTCCGAAGCATCACAATATGGTGGTTTTTCCATTACTATATGAATGCCTAGTTTAATAAATAATTACAAGAAGTTATCTGCAAAGGTAAGAAAGGTTTGTTCTTTGAATATTACGGAATACTGTTCGTGGAGTCGTGGACATTTCAGGCAATAAGCCTGCACCTGAAAGATGATGGAGGAGTGTGCAAGCCGAAAGGATTTTACTAGACATGTGCAGGCAGGTAAACTTCCGACGTGTATATCCCCGCAGAACAACCTTCGTGGACTCGCTAAGGAAGCACATTATTATAATGTTCCATTTGAACCTTCAAAACGACTTTTGAAATGCCCTACCCATTGTTCGGTCCAACAGTAGTCCACGTTCCCCAAGTGCGGTCAAATCTGTGAAAAAGTTAGTTCGTCAAAAATCCAAGATGGGCCCCGTTGGATGTGTGTGCATCTTACTCTTTCGAATCGTCCAAGATTTCTCATGACGACCTGTACACCAAGTTCAAGTCAATCGGATAAAGCATTATTTTTGCGAAAATCAAAATGGCCGCCATGCGGCGTCCAATTGGGACATATCTGCGACAAAGTCAGTTCGTCGAAAAATTCAAGATGGCCGCCGTTTAGACGGGTGTGGCCACGCCACTGAAACTTGTGTAAGATTTTAACATGACGAACATGGGTGCCAATTTTTGAGTAAATCGGACAAATTGCTGTTGGAGCTATAGCGTTAACGAGAATATAATGCGTCCAGTCGAAAATCCAAGATGCCCGCCGGAGCGGTTTGGCGATGCCCACAATCCTGATATTTGCATAGGACCCGATCTCGATCAAGATGAGCATTGTATTTTAATTTTACCACGAGCTCCTGATTTTTTGTAGTCTGGCACCAATATGTGAAAACAAGACATGATAATAATAAATAATAATGTGTAATATATAATTGCCTCATGACGCCCGACGGGGCACAACCAACCCTAATTTCAGCGGAAAATCTGAAGAAGAGGGGTTTTCAAAAGTCGTTCCACTGAACTGGACTTCAAGCTAAGCTAAGCCTTGTGTTCATAGTGCCAAGTTCTGCCAACATATCGACCCCCCCTCCGTCGAAAAATTCTGGTCCCCAACATATGTATACACAACTCCATTCATTTGGTGAACAGCCTTGCTTACTTGGCGCGCAAATCGTTGGAACCACATACCGCGAGGCGGAACTCAGAAATAACAGCTTGCCCACTGAATAACCCATTCTCCATATCCAAAAATAGGCTATAAACGATTTAAGTGTGAATATGTGTGAGAAATCCTAACAGGCCCTATTCGACAAGGAGAATCTTATCCCCCCGCGTTCCCATGGGTTCCGTAATCTGTGACGCACGTGTCATTCAACAATCTTCTGTAAACCCTTGAACTAACGAAATGCTAAAAACGAAAAAAACAACCCAGCCTCCATATCACCTGACACACAGGGAATATTTATTTCCCTGTTGGCATGTTTTTTACAATGGCCACACACATTTATGTAGAGGGACCAACAAGAATATTTTCACAGAAGAATCAATAATCCATAATATATAGCCTACACATCAACATGATTTTCCATCATGAAATAAAGGTATTTCGGCCTTACCTCGCATCGGCAAAATAGCCCTTCTTCGTAGAGAGAGCAGCATCGTGTAAATTCTAGATCGATCACTCACGTACGTTTCGTGAGACGGCGAGATACCGCTACTACAGCATCCACACTACTGCCGTACCGGTTCCTGACATGCGAAGCCTGGGCCTCACACTTCTAATCAATCCTAACGAATTCATACAGAGATTGATCGCCCACGTGTGCAAGTCACGATGTACGCAGCAGCGGTACTTCCTGTCACAGCGGAGCCGACGATCTCGGCTGAATTAGCGCTAAACATCGGCCATTTCAAGCATCAGCTTTGCATATGCGGTGGCTGAACGATCATTATTGGATAGTGCGCTGTAATCGGACTAATTCGGCGGATTTTTCACGATGTCAGTTTCGTTAAGAATTCTACAAACAATATTTTAGGTGCCTTTCATTTTCATGGAATGTTAGTGAGGATTCTGGAATGTTAGTGAGGAAAAAATATTTTTTTGCATGGGCAAAACATGCCGCTCAGTCGGGCAAAACATTGCACGGCACAGAATAATAGCGGGCTATTTGTAGCCCCAGTAGAACTACTTTTTCGCTCCCAACCGGGCATAAGGCGGGCCCGGGCAATGGCCCTGCTTAAACACAGTCCCTGATATACCCGCCAACCCTATTTTGAGGTCAAACCCCCCCCCCCCCTCCCCCGCCCCATGATCCGAGTGATCAATAAATTTCTACACAAAAACTGGATCTTTGCAGTTAGGAGTCAAGAAGCTTTTATTTAGCAAGTATTTCAGCAGCATGTGTCTAAGGGGCCTAATTGTACTTCTTTGCCAATAAGGAGGTTGAGGCCATTTATGCGGGCATGCTTTGCCCTTTTTGGTCGGACCTCAAAAACCCCCCCAAGACCAATAAAATTACAATGAAAAATAATAAAAATAAAATAAAAAATTTCCTCCTCGTACAACACCGCGCCTGATCATACGTTTAATATCGACTATGAAATGTAAATCATTACTGATAACTGTAATCGTAATTGTATCCCTTGGACAGCTCTGCGCCGGGAGCGTTCCAGCTTGAGGCATCGGAGGTGTTAAATAGCCCACCCTTCCCATCCCTGCCTGGCACTCTCTTCCAGTTCACCCGGGATGACTCACCCCTGTTTCGTTGGCACCCTTCCATCCCTTGCGTGAAATATTAATTGCATCTGCTCCTTCGCGCATGGGACCAGCTGAAAGTCATTAAATGCGGTGGTCTGTTTGGCAAGAGGTCAGTCGTTTTACGGCACCGCTTCAATGATGATCCCATGCCATCATGGTCAAGATCGGGGCAGCCCACCTCATTGATGTTCATGATAACGAGGGATAAATGCCATACGATGACGAGGGAGCCTCATTCTTGCATATCATAATTTTCACAGGGTTTCTCTATTGAATGGAATATGTGATATGAGTATGTATGCATATTGCTCGCTTCAAAGGAAACTTGGACGAGGGGCTATCTTGTGTGTTAATGATAGGCCAGCCTGGGCTAGCGCAAAATGTGGCTTTATTGAAAAGGTTGTTGAAAATATTGGGAGTGTTGGGTTTCTGCTCCATTTAATGATGAGAACGGTTAAGCCTTTTTGTAGTTCATTGCGGTTAGGGGCGTGGCGAAGGAACATGACTTTTATTGAGGGGTTGGGTGGACAATTTAGGACTCTGACCACATTTTTGGTCCAATTTTTAGTTTGTATGTTGCTGGGGTGGGGGGCCTCAAAAATGTACAGCGTACAGGGGTAGCCAAAATAAGCCTGTCCCGTTACAGTTGATAAGATGCTATTGTGTCAAGGGTCATTGGGGTTAATGGCCTCTCGAATTTACACATACAGGGTGCAAAATCATTGTTACGGAACTCCTCCAAATTAAAGCACAAACAAAAAAGATGCTATGAATTGGGTGCGTTCCAAGAGTGGTGACCGTTCAAAAATTGGCCGTAATGATAGAGCTAGGGAGCAATCTTTCTTATACTTACCCCAAAGCGTCTAGTGAGACCTGTGTCTTACGCCATGAAAAGGTGGATTGTTTACACTCTGTCCTGGTGTGTTCCCACCAGTGGCCTGCTATGGAAATCGGAGAGACTGTTGGCACAGCAAGTCCCCAGTACAAATTAAAATTCAAGAATGTACAGTTTTGAAAAATATGTAGCAACAGATCTGAGGTGAAAAACTTAAGAAGGTTCACAAGATATTGATGTACATGAATTTGATTGATTTATATGACTCCCTATTTCTGCTTTATTTAAAATAATTATTTTTAGGTGAATACCTGTTTCCTACTTCCTCTTATGGAGATGTGTAGAGTCAATGAGTGGCCTCTACAAGTAAGTTGGATTACTGAATAAGGAAACATGCTTAGAATTCAAAATTTGGTTATTGTGGGGTTTTGATTTGTCTTCTCTCCTCCTGTACTAGTTCAAAGAAATCTGTGACATGATCATTGCACTTTTTAAGGACACTGTACTATATTATACATAGTGTACAACTGTACAGAAATGAATTTACGCTCACCCCATTAAAGGGCAACTGAAGAAAAAACTGAAAGCATGCATCAAATCAACCCAATCATTCATACAACTTTATGTTTAGGTGAAGGCCTGTGTATTGTGCATGTTAATTGTGTGAAATTAGGGAAAAGCACCCCATCATGCAATAAAATCAATGTCACACTTACATAACAGTGCAAATATTTTTCAGTTTCCATGAAATTCGCAACAATAGCTCCACTGAGGTTGATCACTTGAGGAGTACAATTAGTCTAGAAAGAGGGGATGTTGTAGGGGGTTGTAAGTGTTGATGGTTTATTAGGTGAGAGAAAACAACAGCATTTCCGCGGCAATGTTATCACCCAAACAGAAACAACCCAAAATACAAATTACAAGTAGGGATTGCTGACCCAATTTCCCTGATTATGGACCACTTTTGACGGCAATAACTTCACCATATGAATACCATATTGAAATGGGTTGTAAAATTATAGGTATATTTTTCCACTCCCCACTATATAAACTCGATTGTATCCAAGCCTGCAGGGGCCCACCGGTTCACTGCATAGAAAAGGTAAACCATCTGGGCCAGGCGTAGCCCAGGGGCCTTGGTCCCTCCCCTCTCCCCTTGGTGTAGTTTCTTCTATCTAATGTGAGGGCATGTCGGCCCACAGGGCTGAATTATTTCCACTCAGGGTTTCTATGGGGGAGGGAATATAACTATGATGATGATGCCTTGTGACTATCTTGGTGCTGAGGCAGAGAAGAGAAGGCACTATCTTCAAACTTATCTGACTGTAACAAACAAAACTGGGTCAGTAAAATTTTGTCCAGACGTGAGAGGACCGTGGTGAATTTTGGGTTAAGAGTGCAGGGTCTCGAGCCCACCGTGCAAATTGGAGGCCTCCCGTTTTGGGTGGGGGCTTAGGATAAGAAACAGAGTGCAAGAGGGGGGGGGGGGGGAGGGGGAAGCTACATATGAGCTATGACTAGCTGATGGTAGACGGAGATACATGTAGGGAATGGAATGGTAATCTCATATAGACATGAGGGAAAAAGCATCGAAGGCAGGCAGTGTGTTTCTGCCTTTGCACCCTCACAGCGGTGCACCTACCAAGGAGTGGGGAGGAGGGCTGGATGGGGGGGGGTGGTGGCATCCAGGACTGGAGAGCATTTGGCAGTTCAGTTGACCTCCCAGATGACCAAATATTGGGTGGAAAAAGCTGCCCCCAAAACCCTCTTCCCCCCTGGACCCCAAGCTCGAAGATCATTCAGTTTTATTGCGAACTCAGGCTGAAAAATTGTAAATGCATTTCCTCTGTTTGGCGGGGATTTTTTTAGATCTGTAGCCCCTCATGACGAATGTGTAATCGAACCTGTGCCTTTGGAAAGGTGAAAAGAAAACAATTGAACTTTTTCACCCCTTCACTGTAAAAATATTTCGGATGTAGTATTCAATTAAGAAAACTACCCAAAAAATTGCATTGATCTGTGCTTCAATTCATCTTGGTGGACGAAAAAAAGAAAAAAAGAAGATCTGACTTTGGGTTGTTCCTCTTGGTAGTGGATGGGTACAGATTTGTTCCAGGGTTCCTAGGCAGACGCCCTTCCAGCAGACTGCATATAACAATAGCCCATTATAGAAAGGGAAGTCAATCTGAATTGTTGAACGTAGATTGCTGAAGAGACCACTCATGATATAATATCTCAATTCTATCCAACCAACAGTTTTCATGGGTATATTATGAACCCCTGAGGTTTTTTGCGGCTGTTTATTTTTTTTCTACATAATATTCAAAGTCATTGCCCCATCCCCACAAATTCTTGGCCTTTTTTGTCTCGCCTGAATGAAATTCAGGAAGAGACTCAGTGATCACTTTGGCGTGTGTGTGTGTGTTGTGTGTATGTGTCACCTTCTCTTAGCAGGATTTCTCTCACAAACCTTGAGGCCAATTATGACAAAATTTTGTGTGTAGCACCGCATTGGGTGAACTTGATCTGATTAAATTTTGGGCAGCAAAGTCACCATGGTTCCAGAGAAATTTAAAAGTGGAGTCGGGGATCACTGGAGGTCTTTAATGTGTCTTAATATGCATAATTTATGCATTTTTGAAAGTTTTTGGATTTTCCACAAAACGTTGTAGATTTGATCCTCTTTGATCCTGATCATTTTGAAGGTACAGCGTGGTCAGTAGAAGTCATTGTATGTGGCTACTTTTGCATAGTTCATATCCAATTTCCCCTTGGTGATAATTCCGCCAAACTCAGTAGGTAGGGTCTGTAACATTTTCTGGATCTATGTGTTGTATTGTTCATGAATTTTGATTGACTTCCATCATATATTAGCTCCTGTTAGAATAAATCACTTGAGAACGAGTAAACCAGAGCTCCTGTGACATTTTACTCCTGTTATACGCTGCCCACAAGCAAACCTTCTCTCATCTCTGCACCCAACAGTTTAATTAGGTGATTAGACCTACAAAAAAACTGTAACATTTTTGATTCCTGACGAAGTCAGAGGAATCTATGCAGTCACGTTGTGTGTGTGTGTGTGTGTGTGTGTGTGTGTGTATGTGTAGGTGTGTGACGCCCAGCTTGTAAACACGATACTTGTCAGGGTTGAGTAGGTCAGGCTCATACTTGGTATGTGTTTTCCCCAGGATGAGTACCTGAACCCTATTGTTTTTGGGTCAGGTCAGGTCATGTTAGGTCACCGAGGTTAAAGTCTGCCAAAAAACCTTGTAAAAACACGATAATTTCCAGAATGGTTTGGCTTTATCAAGTTGAAATTAAGTTGTTTAAGCGTTCTTATGGGCATTACGAACCCTATTTTTTTTTTGTTCAGGGTCGGGAGTTAATTTTGGTCGAGATAGAAAATTTGTGAAATTTTATTTGGCCACTTGGGCTTGAAAACACGATAACCGACCCCCACCCGGATGGATTAAAGCTCATACTTGGTATATGTTTGTTTCCCCATTATGAGTACATTAAACCCTATTGTTTTTCGGGTCAGGTCAGAGGTCATCTGAGGTCACCAGAGTCAAGAAGTCTGAAAACCTTGTAAACCCCGATAAGTCCTAATGGTTGGTTCTAATCAAGTTGAAATTGTAAATAGCTTTTTATGGTGAGTACATGAACCCTATTGTTTTTGGTATAAAGGTTGGGGTGAATTTTGGTCAAAAATAGAAAATTTGTGAAAAGGCGATAGTTGTGGCCACTTTTGGTTGTAAACACGATAACTGACCCAGCCTGGATGGAAGAAGCTCAGACGTGGTTGTGTATTCCCTATGATGGATACATGAACCCATTGTTTTGGGTTCAGGTCAGAGGTCATCTGAGGTCACCAGAGGTCAAAGTCTGAAAACCTTGTAACACCGATAAGTCCGAATTGTTTGGTCTGATCGAGTTGAAATTAGGTGTATAGCTTTCTTATGGGAGTACGAAAACCCTATTGTTATTGGTTCAGGTCGAGATGAATTTTGGTCGAAAATAGAAAATTTGTGAAAATGATATTTTGGCTAATTTTGGCTTGTAACACATACCTCGACCCCACCCCGGATGGATGAGCTCATACTTGGTAATGTGTGTTCCCCATGAGAGTACATGAACCCTATTGTTTTGGGGTCAGGTCTAGGTCATCGAGGTCACCGAGGTCCCAAGTCTGAAAACCTTGTAAACCGATAAGTCCATAATGGTTTGTCTGATCAATTTGAAATAGGTGTAGATCTTGTCTTCTGGGGAGTACAGGAACGCCTATTGTTTTTGGTAAGGGGCAGGTGAATTAGGCTCATACTTGGTTTGTGTATTCCCCATATGAGTACATACCTATTGTTTTAGGGTCAGGTCGGAGGGTCATCTAAGGTTTACCAGAGTCAAAGTCTGAACGCTTGAAATTTAGTGTGTAGCTTTCTTACAAGGCCAGGACCCCTTTAGTTTGGTTGTAAAGATAGGAAGATTTGTTCAGAACGTTTGTTGCCCATGATGAACTGGTACAATCTCCCCATTGTCTGTGTGTCTGGCTATTGGTTGACATAAACAGTCAAGGAATCACAAGCCTTTTTGGCTTTCTGGTTCCTTTCCTCTCTTCCTTACCTGGGGACTTGTGTTATGTGTTATAATGTGAAATAATGTGATGTTCGTTTGACATGTACGATAAGTCTGCATGAACTAGTTGTTTGTGTAGTGAATCAGACCAACCACTAATCGCCAACCAGGCCGAGACACTTTTCGCGATCGCCTTGGTTTCCATCAGCTGTTTCCTAGGCCCTTTCCTAGCAATACTGAGAGCTGCCTGTGCCGTAATAGCTGTAACCGTCAAACAAATTGGTGTACCTCAAATTTTCCCAAACAACAGACGTAAACTCCAATCTGGGCTTCCAGGTGCTTTGTTTTGACTGATATTGTGTTATGACTGCTGGTAAAGTTCTTTGAAGACCTAGTCTCCTCAAAATCTCAATGCTTACCACTACCGCTGGTCCAGGGGTAGTTTTACAGGAGCATCTCCGGTGACCTCCGCGTCATTTTGGGGTGCGGTGCACCGACCGATGTTGTCCCACTGCCTGATGGATAGTCCATACAGCCCTCCGCCAAATCCAATTTGCAATAACCCCCCCCCCCCACCTCCCCTCCACCCCCAACCTGCAAAAAATTGAGTACAGTCTTACAAAGCAAGTCAAATCCTTAGCTGGAGTCGTTAGCAGCAATATTGTGTGATATTTCATGAAGATGGATTCCAGTTGTGTGTAAGATTCTCAAAAGTACAACCATGTTTGACTTTGGGGATGTCAATAACGTCATTATTGGTATATTTATGAGGCCACTCAAAAGTTAACTAGCCCACACATGTTTCACATTAACCCCCCCCCTCATATGGGTCAATGATTAAAGCATAGCCTAGCTTGACTGTATTAACTGTACAACAGTTCAGGAGAGCGTCCAAGAATCTATGGGTTTTGGAAGTGTGGTAGGAGAGTGTCCAAGGATCCTATGGTTTTAGGTGTTGTTAGGAGATTGTCCAGGATACTATGGTTTTAGGTGTGTAGGAGAGGTCCAATGATACTATGGTTTCAGGGGTGTAGGAGGGTGTCCAAGGATACTAATGGTTTTTTAGGGTTGAGGAGATGTCCCAAGGTACCTGGTTTTAAGTGTGTAGGAGAGTGTTCAAAGAACTATGGTTTTTGGTTTTTTGTTTGTTTTTTTTTTTTGTGTGTAAGGAGAGTGTACACAAGGATACTATGGTTTTGAGTTGTAGGAGAGTGTCCACAGGTACTTGTTTGGTGGTAGTAGAGTGTCCAAGTATATATGGCTGTTAGGTGTGTAGGAGAGTGTCCAAGAATACTATTGTTTTAGGTGGTGTAGGATATTGTCCCAGGAACTAGGTTTTGGTGTGTCGGAGAGTGTCGCAATGATACTATGGTTTTGGGTGTGTAGAGAAGTGGTCCAGGCATACATGGTTTTTGGTGTGTATGAGAGTGGTACAATCTATGGTTTTGGGTGTGTAGCAGAGTGTCCAAGGATACTTTGGCTGTTTAGGTGTGTATGAGAGTGTCCAAGGATACAATGGTTTTGGGTGTGGTAGGAGAGTGTACAAAGATTCCTCGATGGTTTTGGGTGTGTGAGAGGTCCCGGATCTATGGGTTTTTTGTGTGTAGGACAGTGTCCAAGGATACTATGTTTTTAGGTGTGTAGGAGAGTGTACAAGTACTTGGTTTTAGGTGTGTAGGAGAGTGTCGCAAGGCGTACTAGGTTGGGGTGTTAGTAGAGTGGTCCAAGGATACCATGGTTTGAGTGTGTAGGAGAGTGTAAACAAAGCTACTATGGTTTAGTTGTATAATGAGAGTGGTACAAGGATACAATTGTTTTGAGTGTGTAAGGAAGTGTCAAAGGATACTATGGTTTTTGGGTGTGTAGGAGAGTATACAAGGATACTATGGTTTATAGTGTGTAGAGAGTGTACAAGGATACTATGTTTTTAGGTGTGTAGAGAATGTCCCAGGAACCTATGGTTTTGGGTTGTAAGAGAGTGTACAAGGATACTACGGTTTGGGGTGTGTAGGAGAGTATCCAGGATACTATGAGTTGAGTCTGTCGGGATGTCAAGGATACCATGGTTTTTTGGGTGGGTAGAAGAGTGTACAAGATACTATGGTTTTGAGTGTGTAGGAGTGTGTCCAAGGATACTATGGTTTTGAGTGTGTAGGATAATGTCCACATTTATGGTTTTGAGTGTGTGGGAGAGTGGTCCAAGGGTACTATGGTTTTAGTTGTAGAGCGTGTACAAGATCTAATTGGTTTTTGGTGTGTAGAATTGTCCAAGATACTATGGTTTTTATGTGTGTAGGAGAGTGTCCAAGGATACTATGGTTTTGGGTGTGGTAGTAGAGTGTCAGGATACTATGGTTTTGAGCTGTGGTAGGGAGTGTCCTAAGATACTATGGTTATGGGTGTTTGTAGGAGAGTGTCCAGGCTACTAATGTTTCTGGGTGTGTAGGAGATTTTCAAGGATACTAATGGTTTTGGGTGTGTCGGAAGTGGTTCACGAATCCAAATAGTTTTGGGTGATGTAGGAGAGTTTTTCAAGTATACTACGTTTCTGGGTGTGTAGGAGATGTTCAGGAATACTATGGTTTTGGGTGTGTAGGTGAGCGTTCAAGGATACTTGTTTCTGGGTGTGTAGGAGACGTGTCCAAGGAATGGTTTTAGCTGTGTAGGAGATTGTTTCAATTCCAGGAATGCTAGGTTGTGGTGTGAAGGATGGTTCAGGAGACTATGGTTTTGGGTGTGTAGGAGAGTGTCCACGGATACTATGTTATTAGGTGTGTAGGGAGTGTTCCACGTGCTATGTATCTATTTCACAGCTTATTCAACTTACCCCATATTAGACCCTGCACCCCACCTTGTGCCCTTGAACATCTGGCAAAAGTCCGGGTTGGCCACCCCATCGCCTCTTCCTCATTTTGCCAACGTTTCCTTCTAAATTTGAGCATCTTGGCGTAGAAAATTCCGCAAGGGGACATTCCACTATCAAGATTAGTTTATACGACTTCAATCAATCATCGTTATACTACGTGGATCAAGCTGTTTACAGTTGATCTCGACCAGTTCCATACGAAGTATCCTTGGGTTATGTCGTTTGAAGGAACTTATCCTCTCTCTCGATCTCAATTTGCGTAAGTCCTTTTTTGTAGCCTAAGCTGTTCCTAGCACGATAGACTTGTACACGTTCCCTCTTGCCTAACGTTCACGTTGTGTGACTTAGGCACGTATTGCGTTAGTTCAGCTTGGCCGGGACTTGTTGTCCGGTGCTTCCCTACCTGCCTGCCCCCCCCTTCCCTCCTGTCCGTTCCTCCTTCCTCGGGTTTCCCCTTCCCCTCCTTCCCTTCCTTCCTCCCCTGGGTGGGGGGGTTCGGCCCGCGCACAGCTAGGGGTTCTATTTACGTAAATCGAGTGAGAGCGGGGGAAACGGGAACTCGGAGTAAGCAGTAAGTTACCGACATCGTGTATTAGGTTGCTTGATTATCGGCTTGTTGCCCTTGGGTGTGAGCCGCGATACCTTGTATTGTACGTTCTCTATTTGGGTGAGAATGTCAATATTGCTTTTTGCAACTGCATCTCTGATCGACAATGTTACTGTGTATTCCACGAGATTAAGGGCTGTTGCAGGAATGTTTGTTACATTGCTATGTATTCCCATCTCATCTCTGATCGACAATGTTAATGTCGGGATCAAGTCTAGATTAAGGGCTGTTGCAGGAATGTTGTTACATGCTATGTTATTCCCATTTCATCTCTGCTCGACAATGTTAATGTGTGTTACATGTATGTATGTTACATTGCTATGTATGTATTCCACATTGCCATGTAGGTCTTATGTCCGTGAGTGTAGGAGAGAGTTCAAGGATACTATGTTTCTGGGTGTGTAGGAGAGTGTTCAGGAATACTATGGTTTTGGGTGTGTAGGAGAGTGTCCAAGGATACTATGGTTTTGGGTGTGTAGGAGAGTGTCCAAGGACAGTTTTAGGTGTGTAGGAGAGTGTCCAAGGATACTATGGTTTTGGGTGTGTAGGAGAGTGTCCAAGGATGGTTTTAGGTGCGTAGGAGAGTGTTCAAGGATAATATGTTTCTGGGTGTGTATGAGAGTGTCCAAGGATGGTTTTAGGTGCGTAGGAGAGTGTTCAAGGATAATATGTTTCTGGGTGTGTAGGAGAGTGTTCACTTCCAAGTCAGTTGTGGGGGAAAAAGTTGGTCCCCAATAACATTTTCCTAACCTCATTGGATCAAACAAAACTCTGGATGTGGACTGTTATTAGTCCTAAACAACATGAAGGTCACTGGAGGTCAAATTTGCAGGAATCATGCGTTTTTCTTACTTTGTCATATTTAAACAAAACTTGGAAGAATGTGGACTACAATTGAACAGGAACAACAGGTGGCATTCAAAGTCACTGGTATGTAGCCACTGGTGCATGTAAGGCCAACCCTCGGATACTAGCGTTGATATCATTCCAAAACGACTGGCACTTTTGCACCATGTTGCATACCTAGAATCTGTCTCTGCAGTTTCCGGCATCTTAAGTTAGTAGTAACAAAAACGTATATCGCTGGTAACCTGGTACAATATTACACATGGAAATGCAATTGCTTGTCTTTCAGTCTCTTTCAAAACCACCCATGACAGAAATGCTGCTTGCATTTTGCCTCTTGATAACAGGAAGGAATATGTATTTACATGGAAATGAATGAGGTTATTCTTTTATTCTGTCTTTTAAACAATGCTGAGAGTTTTATTCAGACCCAATCTATTGTTCACTTGTTACACGGATTTCAAAAGAATGTGTTTCACATTCACTTTGTACTAAAGGGAATCCTGTGGCCCCCCCCCCCCCCTCCCTCCCTCCTTATACAATATTATTTGTTGTAGCCGATTGTGCCTGAGTGATGAGTGACACACTCGGATCAGCTGAAATTCAGTCGAAGGTTTTGGCTTTCATAATGAAAATAAATTAATAGAATACCATTAAAAGTTATATAGGCCTAATTTAGGTCCATTGTATACAGATACTTTACGTGACACATCTGTACGACCTTCGTATACTCCTGTCAGTGTACATCTCATCGCATGGAGAGAGTCTTGCATCCCTTCCTCTCACTTTAGGAAATGGGAGTTCAGGGTGTCTATGCTAAATGAGTCATTTGTGAGAAAACAGCTGGTTTTTGTCATCAGCCCCCTGGCTACAGCACTGACACCAGTAATGCTAAATGTTTGTTGGTGCACGCCAATCGAAAATTGTGTGCCAAACTTTGATTTTTCGTGACAGTGCATGAATGTCTGGTGCAAAGTGCTCCTGGCTCCACTAAGGGGTTGTTATCTTTGGTTGTTTCCAAGCGTACATAAACATCCCAGTATATGTATTCATGACAGAATGGCTCTCAGGGTATGGGTGTTGTGGTAACAGGGGGTCTGGTTCACATGTGGGTGACATTGTTAACTGTAATGGAAACCATGCCGCAGCCAACTTAACCATATATATCCACTTACACTTTATTAGGTGTATATGCACTTCGTAAATGAACCTGATAGATCCTGTTCGGTTTGTATGCCTGTAGTCTGTTGAAACGGGCGTCTGGCGTTGTTCGCTTAGTATCAGCTTCATTCACTCATCTTCATTCACTCATTTGTGCAAGATGATTGATGACCAATAGAGGTTTGCCTAACCCATAGGACACCCATAGGACTTTGTTTTGCCTGCTGTTGAACTTTTATGGAGAGGGGGTGGAGAGGAGGAGGGGGAGGGGCGTGGGGGGGGAACGAGTGGTTGGTGTGAAGTCATTGTTATCTGTGCAATTGACCATTTTTCCTTACACTAAATTACAGTAAATGCTCATGTCTGCAGAAAAATTACTCTGTTAATCTGGAATCGTTTTGACACACTTCCAACTTTTGATATACATACAAGTACAAGTTTTGATATACATTGTCATTGAATAGATATTTTCTTCGAGTTTCCAATTTGAAGGAATCCGATTTTTGGGTTCTCGGACAACTCCCCACCCCCCGACATTCCCACCCGGACAATTCTCTTCCCAAACTGACCCTAACTTTAGAACCTAACCCTAATTCTGCCCACAGAAGACATTCCGTTGATGGGGAATTGTCCGGTGGGAATTGTCCGGTCACAAATTTTTGTACCGCAATCAGCGGTACCAAACAAGCCACAATATGCCTGCGCAAAGGCCGCAAGCTGAAACAATTGCTTCAGTTCATTCTAGGCTTCAGCTGCATAATTTGTCCTGGGGGAAGCCCCCTCTATTTTGAGGAACAGCTCCATCACATCGTCCGCTTCAGCAGGCTAGTATATCTGTGGGTATTACTGCTTGTTGGACCGTGACTGTGATATTATTACCATGTCAATGCTACTGTTAGCTTTATGCTTGAAAATACAATCACACATAGATATCTGTATTCATCAGTCATCCATCATTCATCGTTCATTTGTTTTGTAGCTGATTTCCTTCCCGCGTTGACATGGGTCGTGTGTGTACTAGTGACTCATTCAAACACGTCTGTCCCTATTTCCTAGTGAGGCTCACAGTTAGTTTAATACTTCAGTGAACCTTCCTGCACATCTATACCAGTCACACCAGGCCTATTGTAGCCTATAGTACAAGTGTTATTGAAGTAATATGCACTTAATTAGCCCAGTTATGACCCCCCCTCTCGCCTGCTCAAACCACATCAATCTTCGCTTTTGCACAGCTCTACCAAGCGTAGGCTAGCCACCGCTAGTCCTAGCGCGGCGCAGGCAGCAACTGCGCAGTCCTCGAGAAATTGTAGTATAACAAAAGTGCCACCCCGGGTCGCAGACCCAGCGCATCTGCAGATTGCTGCACAGGGATCGATCAGTGAGAGATTTCAGCGGACTTCGCACTCCCTGTGGATTGTTCCTGGAGCGCCGAATGGGCAATTCGTACCATCTGGGCAGCGTAGCTATATTTACTGGTAGGACGGTGCATGATTCTCCCAACGGGGGGAGGGAAGAGGCATGTTTCCAGACCGTGACAGGCAGAGTGCACCTCGCCTCAGTGGCGTAGCCCGTGGGGAAACACTTTCCCCCCGCACTGGAAAAGCTGGCTAGAGCCTCCCTCCGCCCCAACCTCTACATCACAATCTATCATTCCACATTTATTTTCCATGCTTGTCTTTTTAATGTATGAATATGTAACACAGGGAATTGGCAATACTATCAAATTTTCCAAAATGCCATGGCCGAAATCAAACATACGGAGACGCCCCATATGCGAGAAACTGTTAATTGGGGAAAAAATGATCATTCTCCAACTTCTGGTTTAACAGTTCCGAACTGTCATGTTTGCTATATACTGACAAGAGAAAAGACCGGAAGACAGAATATTGCAAACAAGTTTCCATATTTTTATGTCTCTCTGCGGATATCTGCGCAAGGTGCTGCGGATAAGCTGCGAAAGGTGCTGCTGATGACTGGAGAGCGACATTCTGCAGACGGTCCTGCACTGCGCCTGCGCTTGCCGTGTGCTGCGCCTGTGCCTGCGCTGCGCCTGTGCTTTTTCTGCGGACTAGTGGATGGGTAGCTGAAGTACGTGAAACTCTAAACTGTCCACCTGGGACCACCTCTTTTTGCACATAATCAATAGTCCTACCAAGCTCACGCCTATTCCTAAACTTGTGTCTATCAGTCAGTTCATCCGTCTATCTGAGCAGTTGTCTGTCTCGCTGCAATCCAGTAAAATGGCATTTTTTTCTAGCCAACTTGATGATGCAGGATAACACATGCCCACACATATTAACGGTGTGAAGGGTCGAAATCCTTTTTCCTCCTATTGAAAATAAACTAACTGATGATGATTGGTAATGTTAATAGTTAATTAGTATCCTATTGTAACTTTTCAAAACTTTGAATATATAGGTACATAATTGCCAATTTCCTGATGTGAATGTTCAGCCATCTAATGACTTGATTTGAAGAAGAAAAAAAATGTCACCTAGGAATGGATTCGCTGATTTTACTAGCAGAACAACGACGCTAATTCCTGATGTGGAGGATGTCATCAGCTGATGACTTTTTTCACCAAGGGATGGATTTGCTATTTTACTGGCAGATCATCAGAGAAGTTTTGATCTTTTTTATGTTTTCAGGAGCTTGCCACCTGTGCCTGTCGGGGGAAGCACAAACATGTCTGCCCCTAACGTGGTGGCTTTCACCAGGAGGTTCAACCAAGTAAGTTCGTAACTATGTTTAACTAATTCCCACGTAGTAAAGTGATCTTCATGTGCTTCTTGATTATTGAAATTGCAACTTTCTGTGGGGAGAAAAATTGGAAATTCTGCTAATTATATTGAGGGTATATTTTTACTTGCTGATTCCTATCTGCTCCCTCGTGATATGACATATCATTTTGTACTACTGCAGTTACGCTATCACTGTTAGTCGGATATGTCCATTGAGTTGTTAAACATACTCCTACTCTTCGATTATCAACCTATGCACAACTCCAATATGCTACCTAGTATCTTGTAACTTAACAATGTACCAGGTTGGCAACGCCACACATAGTCTTCTCATTTTGCCAGACTAACATCTGCATGTGGAGTTATTTTGCAACAAAAAATCAAGAAGTTTCCCTATCTACCGATCGTCTAACAGTTCCAAAAGCAACCGGTTCTTCCCCCTGCTATGCTCAGGATTGTGTTTGGGGAGGTGGATTAGCTCAGTCGGAGAGCTCCAGACTGATGATCCTGAAGATCTGAGTTCGAATCCCACAAAGCCGGATGGGCTTTTCCGCAGTGCTGTTAGACAAGGCATGTCTCCTTGGAAGTCTCACGCTACCCACTTGTAAAAGTGGGGTTACCTGTGAGGAACCTGAGCACAATCGGCGCTGAGTTAGCAGCTGCCCACGAGGTCTCTCCGGGATTGGTCCGAGTGCGTGCCCTGGTTTTCCAATGAGCAGGGGTGATATGTAAAGCGCCTTAGATCGTTGCTCCTCTGGAGTTGTATAGGGTGCTATACAAATGTATGATCATTATCATTGATCATTATTTCATTGAAGTGTTCTCTTTGGATTAGAAGATTTTGCTCGGTCCATTGCTGCCTCAAGTAGTGCATTCCCTATCATCCCTCAGCCCGGGCTGTGCCTAAAGTAGAAGCTTGTCGGGAGCCTAACACTGGCCAGTCTAGACTGACCAAATGTTTGGGATACATCGTTAGTGTTTACCAGCCTACCAATGTTTAGTTTGTCTTCATGTACACATGTTGCCAATGTAGGCTATGAATGTTAGCAAAGCTCACAATTTTTTTCCCCTCTGCAATATCATCTTCAAGGTCAGCTTCTGGGTTGTCAAGGATATCTTGGAATCGCATACGGTCAAGACAGGGCGGAGCTAATCGGTTTCTTTGCCTTATATAAGATGCTAAGGTGAGTCGTATCGTCATGTTTTACTTTTATTGGCTACTCAAGGGATAATTACGCTTCTCTGTCCATCCATGTACGTTCATTTAGTTTTCAACCCTAAAAGATTATTCATGTGAATTTCAAGGGAGGCACAATTGGCGCAGGGTATAAATGTTGATAATTGCTGAAGCAAGATTTCAGTTACGTTAATTTGCATGTTAAGAGCTGTGAAATTCTTCACATTACAGATTCACATGACAATGAAGAAAGAAAGAAGCATTCCAATCTATCAGCAT
The DNA here is from genome assembly GCA_026419785.1 of Sclerodactyla briareus. Classification (NCBI taxonomy): domain Eukaryota; kingdom Metazoa; phylum Echinodermata; class Holothuroidea; order Dendrochirotida; family Sclerodactylidae; genus Sclerodactyla; species Sclerodactyla briareus. The sequence continues at coordinate 60,291 of JAODTK010005776.1, read as the reverse complement.
CAGCTACAATGTCAATATGTTTTTTCATTGATGATGTGATGAAAACTGGGCATGTGACAAATAATTATGGTCACTCATCCCTTTTGCCTCTAAATATTTTTTCGTCTTGTAGATTTAGTGATCAAACACACATAAATCAATTTTCATTACAAGGTTAGTCAAGTCTTATGATATGCAACGCTATCACATGATCAGTAGAACGTTTCAAAGTTCGTTCAACCTAAATGTCGATGGAGGGGGGCAATTGTGCAACTTGAGTTTCACGTACGTTTATGTGGCATTCGTCTCACTATACTTCTAACTATACTACTATGCTTCTAACTGAGATATAATACACATGTATAAAGAATAGTGACATTTATAATTTGATTTTTAAACGCCAGCTCCGCTCGGGGGAATTCGAAACTTCCCCTCGGGGGACTCGCGGCACGAAATTCTGGTCGCGTGTTCATTCTCCGTTAGATTTCTTGAGTTTTTATACGGAGGAGGCTTCCCAATCTTCGTGTAGACTAACAAGATTTTTGGCCATGGGAGGAGAGCTTGTTGAATCACGTAACTTCCATTTCTCTCACGGAAAATTCCAGCACAGCATTGTGCTGTGGCGTCATGCATCACCGGACTTGGATACGGACGTTCCGGGGGCTCTGTGGACCGTCGTTAATTACCCCGGTCGTTTGGGATTATCAGAGCCGTGGATACCGGATATTGTCCCGGTGGCTGTGAGCCGGGGTTAATTTGCCGCGGCGGGTTGGATGTTCTGTTTCCGTTACCGGGATGTGCCGGTGGCTCAACGGGCCCTGGGGAAGGATGGGAAATCGACCAACTCAGGTCCTGTTGATTCGAGTGGGGAGGAGATACCGGGAAAACTGGGAAGTTACCAGCGGACTTCGACAGAATCGGGGGGAGCCGAGCAGATGCCGTCCGCGCACCTCCACCAACCGGCGACTTCATGGTTCACAGCCCCCAAAGGCTACGGAGACGGATCACCCGTCCAGGACGACGTCCGGCGGGACCACGGCCTCCAGGAAGTGCTAGAGAGCGGCAAGCTTTTGTCCAGGCGCCGCGGAGCGACGAGCCCCGGAGGAGAGAGCACCGGTGTCTGCCCCGGTTTTTTGGTTGGCTCGCATATAGTCTTAGGCCACCAGGGGGAATCTCCCGTGTCGCCTGCTGCGCTCGGGGCCCCTCTGCGAGCGGACAGCCCCTCCGCCGGGCATTCCGCCGTTAGGTGGAGCTGGGCGACGGCTCGTCCCGGCGTTGTTGGCCCTGGCTCTGGGAGCCAGAGAGCCGGACCACGGCTCGGAGAGCCGGCGCCGACCCACGGCTCGGGTGAGCGACCCACAGCTCGGGGAAGCCGGGCAACGGCTCGGGTGAGCCGGGCCACGGCTTGGAAGAGCCGGGCCACGGCTCGGAAAGAGACGGGGCCACGGTAGGAAGACCGGCTCACGGCTCGGCCGAGCGAACACGGCTCGGCTAAGAGGGACCACGGCCGGTAGGCCGACCCACGCTCGGTAGTAGAGCCGAACGGGGTCCACGGCCAGGCAGCGCCGAACCACGGCTCGGTAGAGCCGACCCGTGCTCGGTAGTAGAGCCGGGCCACGGCTCGGAAGAGCCGGACCACGGCTCGAGGCAGAACCAGGGCTCGGCTGGATGGGGGGGGAGCCGCGATCAGTAGATGCCGAATCCACAGCTCGCGGAGCCTGGCCACGGCTGAGCGACCCACGGCTCGGTATCTGCCGGTCTATGACTCGGCAGGGCCGACCCAGGGCTTGACAAGGCCGACCCACGGCCCGGAAGAGCGCGGGCCCACGCTGGCGGAGCGCCGGCACGGCCAGCAGCGCGACACGGCTCAGTAGATGCCGGTCCATGGCTCGGCAGAGCCCGCCCACGGCTCGCGCTGAGCGACCCACGGCTCGGTAGAGCCAGCCCACGGCTCGGAAGAGCCGGCCCGCGGCTCGAAAGAGCCGGGCCACGGCTTGGAAACAAAGCCATCCAACGGCTCGGAAGGGCCGGCCCGCGGCTCGAAAGAGCCGGCCCACGGCTAGGAAGAGCCGGCCCACGGCTCGGGCATGAAAACCGGCCACGGCTCGGCAGAACCGCGGCCACGGCTTCGGTGGAGCCGGGCCAGGGCTCGGAAGAGCCGGACCACGGATCGGAAGAGACGGCCACGGCTCGCAGAGCCGGGAAACACGGACTCGGCTCAGCGGGACAACGGTCTCGGTGAGCCGACCCACGGCTCCGGAGAACAGAGCCGAACGGGGTGGTTTTCCACGGCCAGGCAGCGCGGACCCACGGCTCGGTAGAGCCGATCGTGCGCGAGAGCAGGCGGCCACGGTAGCGAAGAAGCCGGACCGGCCGGCAGAGCGAACCAGGCCCGGCGGTGAGGGGGCGGAGAGCGGCTCAGTAGATGCCGATCCACGGCTCGGCGGAGGCCTGGCCACGGCTAGCCGACCCACGGCTCGGTTATATGCCGGTTGATGGCCGGGCCGACCCACGGCTTGACAAGGGCGACCAAACGGCTCGGAAGAGCGGGCCACGGCTCAGCGGAGCCGAGCCACGGCCAAGCAGCGCCGACCCACGGCTCAGTAGATGCCGGTCCATGTCGCGCAGAGCGAACCACGGCTTGGCAGAAAACCTACCCACTGCTTGCAGAGCCTCCCATGGCTGGGTAGATGCCGGCCCACGGCTCGGTGGGACGGTCCATGACTCCGTAGAGCCAACCCGCGGCGCAGCAGAGCTGGCCCATGGCTCGGCAGAGCCGACCCATGGCTTGGCAGAGCCGACCTGCCGGCCTCGGCAGGGCCTTCATGATGTCCTCAGGGGTCACCGCGGAGGAACCAAGACCGCCGACCTCGGGCGACCTCACCCCGTTCGGCGGTGCGGCTCAGGCTGGGCCCACGGTTTAGAACTGTCCCGCGGTCGCCAGGGCAGACCCACGGATCCAGTTGTGCTGGCCCTCAGAGCCGTCTACGGATCGGTAAGGCCGGCCTGCGGCTCGGCAGGGCCAGGCCCTGAAGATCGGTAGAGGTTTTTTTAGTATTAGTTGTTTAGTAGCAGTTCAGGGTCCAGTTTAAGTAGAGACGGGGCTCGCGGCGCTCAATCAACAGTGCTCGCGGCCCGCCGAATTGCTAGATCCGGCCCACGGCTGAAAGGACCAACCCGAGGGAGAGCGGATCACGGCTCGGGAAAACGCATTGGGGCACAGTTGAGGACTGACTCGCGCTCGGAACGACCAGATGGAGGGTGAGGAATGTGGCTGCCATGGGCAATGGCGTAGGAAGCCAGGCCAGCTGGAAGCACGGCACGGCCGTGCGCAGCGGCAGCAGAGAGAGAAAACCTGGGTGTCTCCGGATCGGCCCCGGGTGTGATCGCCTTGTTCAAGGTGTATACGGTTCCGCGGCTGGGCAGTTCGCCTGGGCCGCCCTCCACGGCCAAGGCTGTACCCACCGCGAGGGAACAGTCGGACGGAGAGGGAGCAGCGAGTCCATCCGGTCCGACTATACCAAGCTGGAGCCAACCAACAAGCTCGCGGCCCCGGCTGCAGGCCTCTCGGTTCTCTTCTGCGTTCTACCGAGGACCCCGACCACCATTCGGGCTGACGCCTTCGTAGCAGCAGGATGGAGCGGCGCAAGGCGCAGGGCCCCCGGCCGTTTCCTGCACCAATCGTCTCCTCGAGGGGAGCGCTTCCGCTGGGACCGCGCAGGAGAGCCTTGCGTAGTTCCCACAAACAGCAGCAGCGGAGCCCGCAGCAATCCGACCTTCTGGCTGTCCAGCTTGCCGGTTGCAGCAGTCCTCCAGTGTTCCTCAGCTCGAGCCCGCGGTTGCGGACCCTTCAGGGGGTACAGCAGACAGCCACAGCAGAAACAGCGGGGCGCTGGACCCGCTTGTTTCTCAAGCAGAGCTCATGCTGCGGGGACTCCGCCAATGCCGTTGATGCGGAGGCATCCGCATTGGCTAGTGGCTATCGCGGTTGTGCCGCGTTAGCAATCAGGCCGAAGAGCTCGTTTTGGTTCTTGATTCTGATGTCAGCTGTTGGTTGTGGTTCCGGCGCAGCTGGGGAAGGTGACGACAGCGGGGCGAGCCCTGTTCGGCCGGCGACCCCCCCGCGCGCCTGGCCTAGCCCTTCGGAGGGAGGTGAAACGGTGCCGCCGGCGGAGGGGTTTTCGGCTCTGCCTGCCGCGGTCTCGGCCGCAGCGGAGGTTCTGGCGAGAGGTCCTCCCGAGAGGTGACCTCGCAGTGATCTCGGTAGAGCCACGCGGAGGTTATGGTTCTAAACGACTGATTGATGTTGATTAGTTCCACCGGCCTCCAGCTCACGCGACGGCCCTCCAACGCGCAAGGGCCGCAAAGCAGAGACCCTAGAGATTGAGACGCCCACTTAACCAGCAGTAACCTGCAGTGGAGGAGACTGAACGACCCCACTTCCGGGTTGCATGGGTCCGGTGGGGTACTGAGACCTCCAGGGTTCATGTGTCCCCTCCTACCGGGAGGTCGAAATCGAGCCACTGCCTCAGGCCCACAGAGAGCCGCGCGTTTTCAGGCTAAATCTCCGGGGCACGAGGGTTTCCAGGCACTACGCCGATTTAACTTGGCAACATTGCGGGTGGCCGGAGCGGTTTTGGGTGGCGTTCTTGGCCGGAGGATTAGGCCGCCCCTGCGCGAACGGGGAGGGGGGGGGGGGGCGGCGTCACACCGTTTGGGTGGTTGGCGGGATCGTGGAATCCCACGAGGAGGCAAACCACTTTCCCTCACTGACGGCTCGCACCGGCCTCCAGGATCCACCGCTCCGGGTGCCGCTTTCCCCCCCCTGCCGCGGGCTGCAATGGCTTTGTGGACTGGGGCTTCGCGGATTCCGGGACTCGTGGTCGGCTCGAGAGGCAGCCATTTGGCTGCGCCGGTGTATCCGGGCTACATTGCTCCGGTTTTTTTTGTGGCCAGGGGCTCATGGCTCCGGTCTCATTTGCTGTGGCGCGCGGCTATGGAAATCTGGGCGCATCGGGGGTAACGACTCGTATTTTGTGGCCCCGCGACTCCGGCTTTGTGGCCCAGCGGCTTTCGTTGGTTCAGCGACTCCGGGCCTCTTCTGCCTCCGGGCTTCGGGGCTCCACGGCTCAGGGCTTAGACTTCGGGCTCCGCAGCTCCGGGATCCGTGGCTCCGGGGCTTTATGACTCCACCCGCAGCTCCGGGGCCCGCGGCTCAGGCATCCGCTGCTCCGCGGCTCGGCCTCCGGACCTCTGTCGCTCAGGCTATGGGGATCAGGTGCGGCAGTTGCTGCGGAGGAAGCTGCGGTTCTCCGCCGGCTCCAGCCTCAGCGGTCGGCCTCTGCGGGGTCGGGGGCCTCGGGACCTTGTGGCGCCAGGCTTTGTGGCCTCAGGTGCAGCAGCTGCGGGACCCGCAGTAAGGCCTCCGGACCGTTGTCGCCCGGCTATGTGGCATCAGGGTGCCGCAGCGCGGGCCTCCGCTGCTCCGGCCTCCACGCTTTCGCCCTCCGCGGTTTTGGCCTGCGGGCCCAGGCTCTGTGTTGTATCCAGGTGCGCAGCTGCGGGATCGCGGCCGGCTCCGGCGGTCTAACTCCGTGGCTCGCGGTTCGGGCCTCGCCTTTCCGGTACGCGGTTCCGGCATCAGCATTTATGCATGCGGTTCCCGGCCTCCGCCTTTAAGGGTTCCCGCGGTTCGAGCCTCCGCCTTCCCGGTTTTTCCGCGGGTCCGGCTACGCGTGTCCGCGCCTGCCTTTTCTGGTTCCCACGTTCCAGCCTCCGCCTTCCCGGTTTTCTGCGGTCCCCGGCCTCTGCGGTTTTCGAGGTTCGGCTTTGCGGTTCCCCCCGCCTCCCCCGGTTCCCGCGCCCCGGCCTCCACCCTTTCCCGCCGCGGTTCGGCCTCCGTTTTCGGTTCCCGCGGTTCTGGACCCGGAGCGGACCCGGCCTCTGCGATTCCGCGTTTTCGGGCATAGGCGATTCCGACCTTACGAGGTCCGGCCCTCCGCGGCTTCCGCCTTCTTCAGGTCCGCTGGCAAGTCCGCATCTCGGCACGGTGACCCCAGGTCCCGGACAGGAGCGCCTCTCCCGTCGTAGATGATCTCACTGTTCTTTTCCGCGCCTCGATACGACCCAGCTGACTCTGGGGCAGTCCACCCACACCACTGTTTTCTTGTCGGGGCTGCCCCAGCCTGTCACTGGACCCTTCCATTCCGGTCGGCCACCCTAGACTAACCAGCGTGAGGCACTCTCACAACCCGCCTCCGGGTTTCCCTGTGCTAATCTGGTGCATAGTCCATAGTGGGTTAAGTTGAAATAATGAGATAGATTCATACACCAAAACAGAACAGGTTTGGGAATCTGTGAATTTATGAATCTCCCCCACATGGGACGTTCCCGCACTTCCTTCCCCGCTTCCGTGCCATCACTGGCCGTCACCCTTCGGCGCTCTCCGACCCTCTCTCTCCGGTTGACTCCTAGCCTGGAAAAGTGAAGGCTATGGGGTGGCAACCTCATTTTGTGGTAATTGGCCAGAAGGCTCGCCGTGGCAATGGGGTGGGTGCAATAGCTCCATGTGGGGTAGTAATTCATAAAATTCACAATTCCCAAACCGTTCTGTTTTGGTGATCCACGTACGTTTATTGCATTCGTCCACTATACTTCTAACTATACGACTATGGCTTCTCGAGATATAATAACCCATGTATCAAGAATTGACATTTATAATTTTGATTTTAAACGCCAGCTGTAGAGTTCATATTTCAACATAAAGAAAGTTGATAATATGCATACACATTGTGCTCCCTTCATAGCCTAATAAACCCATAAAATAGTCAGTTTCATCACAAAATATCTTTCCAGGTTTTATTTTTATATAAAGCAGGAGAGATTTTCATTCTCTGTTGCTGCCTTTCTTCCGTCTTCCTCGACAGAAAATTACATGACATGGAACAATCTACATTCCATCCATGGCCATGTCTCAGCCTGGCACAGCGCCCCCATCTTCGGTTATAAAAGACGTGGACGTTGAGTATAATCAGTAGGGTATGCAGTGAGAGGGGAGTTTAGTGGTCGGACACTTCTATTCTCTAGTCCTAAATCCTCCCCCACGCCTCCAGCCGCCCCACGTCCACACCCAGCATCCCCAGGACTTTTCCCCCCGTGGTTGGTGGGCACCGGTCTCCGTCTTCAAGGTCAGGTCTCGCTTCAAGGTCAATGGTCTCCATGGTTTGGGATGTAAGGCAGTGGACCTGTTGGGTTTCTGGGGTTTTGTTCTGTTTTGCAGATGTCTCATTGATTGCTATGTGAGGCATCCACTTTGGGGACATGAACTTTCCGCCTCTAGCTCTCCCAGTTCCGAGAAAAGTGCATTGGATTGTCCTTTCTAATGGGATAACATGAAAGGTGTCGCCAGGAGCAGGTTTTGATCGGTACAACCCCTCTCTGGATCCGTCTGAGCAAAAATGATTTTGATGAAAGGGAGTATCGCCGGTGCCCATGGACAAAAATAACAGCCAGTCTTTGATGAGCCTTCATTGGCTCCCTGACCCCAACAAAAATCAAACTGATGGGGGGAGCCCCGGGGGGTATTTTCGGTTCAAATCCTGCCAGGTGGATCCAAATGCTGATTTTGTGACTGGTGCTTGTTGCGTAGCATCGGATTGGGAAGAACAATCCTGTACTGGCGTCTAGAGTTGTGATGCCGCCCGCAAATCAAAAGAGGATGAAGATTGAGATTGTGATATTGGAATTTGTAGATTGAAACAGGTGTGGGAAAAGGTTTAATGTTGATGTGTCATGGGCATCACCTACGGTCTGCTCAATAGTCACCTGACCTATCCTTCCCCTGTCTGGTTGGTCCCTCCTTTCAGCTTGAATCGTCTCATCAGCTTGGGACCCAGTTGGTTGGCGCAGCTTTGCGGGCATCTTTGCAGGGGGAGTTGGGGGGATGGGCCAGGCCAATCCTGGTCACTCGCCAGGAGGAGCAGATTGAGAGTACCAATGAGACACAATTTGACACGGTATATTTTAAATACCCCCCTCCAACCACCACACACACAAAGTATTACTCTCGCATGGAAATGACCAGCCTACCAAACTAATTTGCTCCTCACTCCACCCTCTCTTCATTCCCCCATCCACCGAAATCTCTTACATAAACTTGTGGTGTATTCATTTTCCCATCCACCAGTGTTACTTACATGTGCTTGTGGTGGATTAATGAGTGGGGCATCGTTGCTTCTACACAAGTGCTAATTGGGTACTAGTATGAGAGTTTTAGGCATACCCCCCCCCCCCGAAGTACGAGTCGTTACTTTTCGTCATTTTCTGTCTCGCCTGGAGACTTAGTGACCCCTATGGCGCGTGTGTTAGTGTGTGTGAGGTGTAGTGTGGGTGTACGTGTGTGTGTGTCACACTTTCTCGTTAGCAGGATATCTTTCGAACGGTGAAGTGAAGGGTGACAAAAATTTTTAGGGTGAGCATCAGGGTTGGTTGAACACGAGCTGATTAGATTTTGGCACAAAAGGTCACTAATTAAGTTAGGGAATTAGCCTATTTTATGTAAGCATTGTTTAGGCTCGTTAGAAAGATAACAGATGAACCGTAGGTTGCTATGGTGACTTAGATTGGCACATAGATGCAGGATATAAGGTAGATGAACTGATTAGATTTTCAGCGTAAAACTATGGTTAATGAAGTCGTTCTAATTGCATAATTTATGCAAATTCAAAAATCTATTTCACTTACTCAACTTATCCATATGACACTTTGCCCCCAACCACACGCCAGTGAACTCGTGGACAATCTTTTTTACAGTAGTCCGGGCTGGCAACCAGAAGTCCTTCTTAATTTGCCAGTTGAACGTTTAAGTTCATGAGCATCATGGACTCTGAATTTCATGATTTTCATCGCCGTAAATCACCCATCTGCTTTTCAATTGTCGTGCAAAATCTTGCTGGAAGCATTTTTCTTCCGACGTCGTCTATCAGGATAAGTTTATCCTTCAATAGCGGTTTGCGTGATTTTGGTTAGGATTTCTCCCGCTCGTCCAGCTTTGCGTAAGTCGATATTTAGCCTAAGCTGTTCCTAGCACGATAGGGTTGTGTGTGGCTTCCCCGATAGCCTAACACACGCGGGGGTGTGTGGTCTCCTATTGTGTTAGGTTCAGTAGGGTTGGACTGTTGTCTGGTGCTATCCCTGGCAGAGGCCCCCCTCCCCTCCCTTCCCTTCCTTGGGGTTTTCCCTTCCCTCCCTGTCCCTTTCCCTGGGGGGAGGGGTCTAAAGTTTGTCGAATTTTCATGAAACTTGTGAACCTGGTATTCTACCTTCAGCCCAAAACTTTAAGAAGATTCCGGGGTCAATGGGAGGCATTCATTCATACCTAATTTGCATAAGTTATCAAAATCCTCAAGTTGCTTGGATTTTCATGAAACCAAGTGGGTATGGTTTACCTTCTTGAGTTCCAAACATTTTAATCATGGATTCAGGGTCACTGGAGGTCATTCAATGCATCTAATTTCCATAAATTATGCATGATTTAAAGTTTGCCAGATTGGTGAAAATTGCCTAACTTTGCATAATTTATGGCAATTTTTAGTCACATTTCCACTAAACTTTTACTCCTTCAGTAGTCATTGTCAAAATCCAGTTCCTCTGAATTTGAAATTGGTCAAGGATTAGTGGCTGTTATCTTGAATGCTAATACCAAATCTGGTATCATGGAATGCCTCGAAATGTTTGACCATGGTGTCTGATAGAAGAAACCACTGATCGCGCAACCAGCGAGACACTTGGGGCGGTTGCCTTGTTTTCTTCTTCTGCTAATATTGTCCTTTCTCTGACCATTTGCAGACGATACATCGAAGGGAAAAAGCAATCTGCGACAAGCTGGCCGATCTTTTATCAGAGGACGACAACCGAAAGAACCTAAGGGACTACATGGAGAACGTCAAGAATCCTTGTATACCATATCTAGGTATGTCTCAAATTGGTTACAAAGAATAAGGATATTTTGAATAGGCACTATCTTGAAGCAACTAGCAAAACAAACTGTGGCGGCGTTCGTTTGACATCGCCAAAAAATTGTCTCCGAGCAATTCTAATTGGAGCACCTGATTCCAGTGTGTGGTCACTGAAATACGTTGATACAATATTAATTTTGTTAGACCAAGGGATGCTTTTCATCACGATGTTATACAGGAGGCACTGTCCATTTTCCGCCAGAGGTTGCCAGATGATAATGCCTCTTCTCCCGGCGAGGAGGAAACAATTCTGCATCCTTCCATCGTGAGTGTGTGACCTACTGGGACAAACTGCCTCCCCAAGAGTGACACCACCGTCAGTATGTCACACTTAAAGGTGCACCCAGAGGCCTACTCAATGAATCCTTTAGCCTACTGCCAGTTACAAGCTTTGCAGGCTGGGGAAAAAGAAGGGAGATCTCAAGCTAGCAGGTGTAGGCTTAGATTAGGAGATATTACTGCTATTGTGAGACTTGGTGGTGAATGAACAGTAAAGACTAAAAATTCCAGCAACTATTTTATTAGTGCTAGTGTCACTCTGACCAGCTGACGGTTATTGCAGAAGTATGGATGGCCACAGCCTGCGAGTTGACAGTCAGAAGGGAGTATTCGCAATAATGGATAACTGGGGTAACTGCTGTTGACCTCACTGTATCCATGCCAGAAGGTCAGTAAATGTAAGTGTGCGACCCCCATCCTTACAGAAGCCAGAAGGGTATCATCAGTTGAAGGACAATTGTAGCATGGGTTTTAACAGGCCTACAGCTCGATGTTGCTATTTGGAGTCATTGACCTTCAAAGTTTGGTCCCTTATGCAGAGAAATCAAGGAGGGTCCCTTTTTTGCACAATATTGTGTGACGTACAGTTGAATGACATAGGAACAATGTTTTATGTGATTCCATTGTTTTTAAATACCCACATTCCAAGTCCCATGCCTTCTCCTACAAAAGTAACCCAATTAAAACCTACTAACCCCTACAGTAGTTCCCTCACACAAACTAATCATTTTTCAAAGTGAAATCCTTTTTTAAAACAGAAACAAAGAATTCTTGTTTCAAGGAAGTAATGATTTGTTATTGCTTGATGTCAATGTGTTTCGATCTTGGGCAATACACGTACCATACCCTCTGTAACCTGAATTAGGTGAACTTTGAGACTTTGGCTCCATTCTTGTCTTTGAATAATTGAGAAACAAGCAATCAATGATAAGAAATATGCCATCATTCGATCCCCCCATCTAAAAGAAGAACTTCCATCAAATTACCGCCCACAATCAGTATTATTCTGAGAAAAAGCGGTGATCATCTGCAATTTTTTTTAAAGATCCGGCCGGCCATATCAAATGCATTTGTTTTGGGGCCACATATACCTAATTCCACACAAAATTATAATTTTGACCAAATCTATCAATTTCAACAAAATAAAAAAAATTGTGGTTTTCATGTCAGTTGATGTAATAGATTACTACAGAGGGTAGCTATACATAGCTTTTTTGTTCATCTTAGGTCGCCAATCCATCTGGTGGCCTATTGGTTACCAGCACATCATGGTGAGGGAGTTAGGGGGTTACCAACAGTTTAAAGGGTTGGCTCCCTAGTCTCTGGCCGTTCAAGTGCTAAAGAATTGGAAATCCCCACCTCCCTTTTGATTTTCTCTCGTGAGGGATTTTCAAAATCAGGTCGGGATTTCCGCCAATATTATCAATTTGAGTGAGATGAATTACCAGTAAATCTAAAATCTAGAGGATTTCCTCTCACAATTTTTTTTGGGGAGATTTTGAAAGACCCAACAAAATGTGGACTATGGCCTCCCATTAACACAAACACTGGTCTGTAGATATGAAATAGGCCTGTTTGTTGGTTGGTCTTAAATGGACAACTTGAATTGCCTAGTCTAGTCCTTGTGAGGACACTATTGTTAACCACCATTATATTGAGTATCTGGTGATGATGTCCAAATCTTTGCACAGGTGCTGTTTCCCCATGAATTAATCAATTTTCCCCCCTCATTACTCATATGTGTGGTAGAGCTCGTTAGTTGCTTGTAGAATTTTGTTGGCGGAAAGAACCCCTCCTTCAACGAGACCACTGTATGAGTGGTATCGTGGTATAATGTAGGTTCTTCTCTGTACCTTACCGGCCTCGTCTTGGTGGCTTTGAGTGATGGTAGTATCCAAGTTATCATCACTGCATTGCTTACATAAAATGCATACAAAAAATCATACTTCTATATCAGAACAAGTATTGAATCATATTTGCAACTCTATACTAGGCCGGCCTTATTCTGCCATAATAAAAACGAAATACCTGTAAAACGTATCTCTCTTGAGCTGCATTGCTTTATCAGATTTTTTTCCTTGACTTCAATGGAAGTTAAGAATGCTTTTCCACAATTGATACTGGATGCCGCAGGTCTGTTGGTTTATCTACCATCAGTTCTGTCATAGATCTGATATTGATAGACGTTTGACCTCAGCCTGTCATGTTTCTAATCTCCCCCTAGGCAGTACCTTCAAACTGGTGTTTATCGACGTCGCCCACCCAAGCACGGGAGGCTTGGACAGCAGAGCAGGTGCAACAAAGGGGTGATATAATGGATTAAGGGACGTGGGGGGGGGAGGAGCCTTCGGAAGAAGTGGTACTGTGGATGGGATACAATTTCAGTGTGGTCGATGGGTAGGGATAGGTGCCGTGTGTCCGATTGATGTTCCACAAAATGAGCCTAATGATTGGGAGATAACCGTGATGCACCCTCAACACACCGGGCAGTGTCAGTCAAACGTGGGTCCACATTTTATGTATAGCATCTTCAGCTAGATAGAGGGCAGCAGACCTGCAGTTGCCCCCTTCTTAACCATTCAGATTTTACTAGCGGTATATGTGTACCAAGTTTCATATCAATTGGATATAGCATTAAAGGCTCCTGGCGCATGACTGCGGTCACAGCCTCAAACCCTATATCAGTGTTTGTGAGGAATTACTGAAAAGTAACCTAGATACCTTCCTCAATACCATTATGCCCTTCTATTCTGTGTAACTTAGTATTCAATGTTTGTTGTGTCCCTGTTTCCATGGAATTGCCAAATTGAGATATATGATGTAACCTTTCTTAATATGGAGATATTGTGAACCTTTTCATGTGATTGGGATTCTGTTCAAAGTAATCAAGATATCAGTTTGTAAACCTTTCCTTATAATTGGAATATATGCTTTGAACTTCTCGATCGTAAATACCATCGATATCATTTGTAATTTCATAGGCTAAATTTTGTCAATGTATACTGTATTTTTTTTAAGGCAGTTAGTCCCTCGGAAGAGGGGTGATATAATATGCGAAATGAATAAACACTTTCCATGTGATCTTCTCCGTGCTGCACAATGAATAATAACTGAGGGTTCTATCGGAGTTCCAGAAGTCTGAGTAATGGTACAAGCCTTGCCACACATACAGAGTTACTTCAAGTCTATGAGGTACATCGAGGAACTGCAGAAGTTTGTGGAAGAAAATAACTACAATTAGTTTGAAACAACTGCTTAATGATGCCGGGGGGATAGGTTAGGTCCTGTGGCTAAACTCAACGTTATTATCACCATCAATCCTATCTATTGTTCAAGTTAGTCCACTTCAGTGAGTTGAACAAGTCACTCTGGTCGTCATTACCTGTGTGCCATATGCCTAAGTATATTCCTAACTCATCCTGCTGGAAAGAGAGCAGCGCAACTGGCAACCCCCCACATGAGATACCTGTCATTGTTATAATGGTCCTCAAACTCATATTAACATCGCCAATTTCAGCTCAAACCAGCCTTGTTGGTTGAGCTACTAGAATCTGCATGTCACTATCTATCTATCCATTGTGTCAACAATTTTCTTTTTGGCCCCCAAACAGTCATTCTGTGATGAATGTCGACCAAACTTGGACGCAATGGTTTAATGAGCCCGTGACAATGTTCCGACTTGTGAAGGTCAAGGTCAAGACATTTCACTGGAGACACTGTTTGCCACACTGTAGAACAGATTTAAACCTGGTCAATACATTTAATTGCATACCTAAGAACCTTCACCCCTAAGCATCTTATCAATCCAATCAGGCATTGATTCATGCAGATTAGAGAGACATACCCATAAATTAATATTGATCAGTATTTCTGTTAGATTATCACTTTATGCCACTATTTCACCTGCCAGACTCTCATTACAAACTAGAGCCTCCCTCACAGAACAACAAGTCCAAAGAGGAGTTGGACATCCCATGTGAGTACTGTGGAGTGTCATTGATCATAATCTGAGTCAAATGACGCACCCCAGAGTCACTTGTAGAAATTGACGCACGTGTGAGTCAATTCGAATATAACCATGACCAGGGAGGGTATTGAAGTGCATCAAGCAATGACAGGTGCATACAGAAGGAAGTTTTGGGTTCTTGCGCATTCATAAATGAATACCTTCTTTGGTTTCTGTGTTTGATTGCAAAAGAGTCGCATCGAGACAGTCGAGGGTAGGTGCTTTGCATATTCTGTGTCTGGGTCTGAGAAGAATTTATGATTATCTGTGATCTGATTGTTTAGCTGGTGCGCAGAGCCATAGTAACTGTACTTTACCATGTACACAAAATGAACTCGGAATACATATTAGCCTTTGTTTTGAACATAGTTGCCACCCTGTGTCCCCTTTCCTGGCGATACCATTTGTGTCATAACAACATTCCAATGATACATCATACAGTCAACATAGCACAGCATGCATACGCACACTGAAAGTCCGACACTGCTGCTACATATTACATACTCTTGTGTATGTGTTTACGCAGTGCCCGTGCCTGCATAGCTGCTCGGATTGTACACATAACCCAGCTAAATACCACCGCCTGGCTCACAAAATACAAGGCTAGCCTAGGCGACGCTCATCTTTCAAAATATCAGGTCTAACACACGAATAACACACAGCTCACCTAGTGCCATGGGTAAAATTATTATTCCGGATAATGGAACAATAGGTCGGGGCATAGTAAATTACTTGAACTGTATCAAGTAGCCTTCGAAATACGGTTAATGTTTGCCGGGTCACCGACCTGTGTAGGTGATCAGTTGCCCTTAACGTTACAAAAAGTTTAGGCTACACAGCTTGTTGCTTCTGAAATGAGTAAACCTTAAGAATCTTGGAAATTACATCACCTTCAAACCAGCAGAAGTTATCTTGGATATCTGATAGGTTGTCTGTCTGCGATTTGGTGTTACAATGATAGGTGTTTTCTAGATTGCAATCTTGCCGCTCGTCAGTTCAAATTTCTTCATGGGCATGTAGTTGAGTAGCTCTTCAGCAGCTCTTCAAGTATGACAGTGTAGAAACTGCATACAGTGGATTACCTGTATGTAGTGTGAATATGCCTAGACACTTCAGCCTCTGATTTGAATTATATTGTTTTGTGTTACTCTGACTATGTAAAATTGGAGGATTTGCCATTATGATGGCGATTCCTCCAATTTTTCCTGCCTGGGGTTTTAGGCCTCTACGATGACATCATCATCGGTCTTAAACCTTATTCTCAAGATACTTTATGGTCATTGTTCACTTGACATTGTGTACTAATGGCAAGATAACAACAATGGAAGCATTACAGTGTTTGTGTTCTCTTTCTTGCTCACAACAAATCATATCATGGAACAAAAATCTCAGCATGTTAAATTTTTTGCCTTCCAACCACCCTGGAACCCGAGCGCACCACTGTTGCGATGGAGATTGCACTGATTCCACTACTGTGGGGGATATTACATGTTGGTGTCGTTTAAAAAATGGTAATTGCATTCCCATGTCTGCTTGCTTGCTTGTTTGCTGCCACACCTTCAATTGGGCCACCAGTACTCCCTAACTCAACACTAGCATTAACTTTGCAATTTATCTTATAGCAATTTACCATGACCCACTCAGGGCTTCATTCATCACTGCCTTCTCATAATGTCTCCCTTCTTTCTTTTTTCTTTTTCATTCAGCCCTTAAAATTACATCTCCGGGGAAGTCCAATCCGTCTACTCCTGTCCCAGTTCACAAGTTTGCCCCTGGTCACAGAAAATCCAGGAGTTTAGGGTCGAAGTGAGTATTGGTGAATTGCAGAGATCCTTCTACGAATACCCCGCTTTCCCTCGTGTTATAGATATGTACGTTCATCCTGCAGCCTATCCTTGGAGGTGGTGGGCCGGTCGGGAGTGTTGCCAACGTCATCAAAATGGTTGCATGGCTGAATGCTTTTAATGAGCAGCCTCCCAGGTGGCGGTTCAGTTGTCTTCACTTAAAAGAGCAGTGTATCTGTTATACCTCTGTAGAATGTTGGTCACGAGAGGAAATATCAAAATTGAAAGAATCATGAAACTAAACATAACTCATCTGCAACCTAAATGTAAGTCAGTCGTCAATCATATTCTTTTAGCCCAAAATAATCCTTTATAAGGCAATTTAGTTACTGTTGATGTTAGAGAGAAGTTCCTGTTAGAGTTATTCCTTAGGACCCATCTTCTTTTGTCACCGCCCCCCCCCCCCCCTCCCCACCTATCCCCTTCCTCACTTACTCTGTTTTGGTGCAATTCGTGGTACAATCTGTATGATTGGTGCCTGTTTTTGTTGGTTCCCATTGTCACTATTAGGTCTGCTACAATCTGATCACAAAAGTGCAAGAAATGGTCCAGTCGTGTCACAAATTGACATCCTATTCCGAAATGTTGCGCCTTTAAATGGAGATGGCTTTGTCATTGCAGATTGCCTGCCACTGGGTTTAATAATGCTGACAACCCAACATACCAACACAGGCTGCATAATTTTTTCCAGTGTGGTTATATCCTGCCACAAGGGCCTATCAAACTGTGCTTCTGTGGGTCATAGTGAACTTGAAAGTCTCCTAGGTGCACACTATTCCTCATGCACTGTTATATCTCCATGGGTCTCTGCCCCCCTCCATTCTTTAATGGGGGAGGACAATTTCTGCAACCTACCCAATTCCAAACACTGGCTTGGTCTCAACCTTCCCGAGAGAGGAAAATTGAATTGCCAGTAGTCTCCCTACAGTAATCATGTGAAGCAACCATTCGCAAAAAATTGTCTTTGTGACTGAGTAGGAAACTCTGGTACGGAGGTTTCGATTCAAGAACCTATTTGGGGGAAAATAAAAGGGGGATATTTTGCCCATGACGAATGCATGACTCGTCCCTAATACCCCAAAGGAAGTGAGTCATTCCACCCAGGTATGGTAACAAAATGGGTAAGAAGTGACAATACCCTCGTCCTTTTTGTGACTGACCAACAAGTTAAGTGACACAGCCCATAGTCAACTTACAAGGAGCCAAAGAACATTCTACTGTACTAGTTGAAACAATTTAAAAGAGTGGTGCTTGGGTAAAACAACTAAAATGTGAGTCACCTTGCTACTGGACAGTGACCCTACAATGACTCACCCTGTAACTTTCAACAGACCACATTTCACACTAGGCTGTACAGATTGACTTCATTCAATGTTTACATGAATGACTCTCAACCCTGGTACAATGACATCACATGCGAGTCACCTCGCTACGGGACAGTGACCCTACAATGACTCACCCAGTAACTTTCAAGGACCACATTTCACGCTAGGCTGTACAGATTGACTTCATTCAATGTTTACATGAATGACTGACAACACTGGTACAATGACTCACCTGTGAGTCATCTTGCTATTGGACAGTGACCCTACAATGACTCACCCAGTAATTTTCAACAGACCACACAGTTCATGCTATGCTGTACAGATTGACTTCATTCAATGTTTACATGAATGACTGACAACACTGTACAATGACTCACATGTGAGTCACCTCGCTACTGGACAGTGACCCTACCATGACTCACCCAGTAATTTTCAACAGACCACAGTTCATGCTATGCTGTACAGATTGACTTCATTCACTGTTCACATGATGACTGACAACACTGGTACAATGACTCACATGTGAGTCACCTCGCTACGGGACAGTGACCTACAATGACTCACCCAGTCACTTTCAACAGAACACAGTTCACACTATGCTGTACAATTGACTTCATTCACTGTTCACATGAGTGACTGACAGACAACACTGGTACAATGACTCACATGTGAGTCACCTCGCTACGGGACAGTGACCCTACAATGACTCACCCAGTAATTTTCAACAGACCACAGTTCATGCTATGCTGTACAGATTGACTTTATTCAATGTTCACATGAATGACTGACAACACTGGTACAATGACTCACATGTGAGTCACCTCGCTACGGGACAGTGACCCTACAATGACTCACCCAGTCACTTTCAACAGAACACAGTTCACACTATGCTGTACAGATTGACTTCATTCACTGTTCACATGAGTGACTGACAGACAACACTGGTACAATGACTCACCTGTGAGTCATCTTGCTATTGGACAGTGACCCTACCATGACTCACCCAGTCACTTTCAACAAACCACAGTTCATGCTATTCTGTACAGATTGACTTCATTCACTGTTCACATGAGGGACAGACAACACTGGTACAATGACTCACATGTGAGTCACCTCGCTACTGGACAGTGACCCTAGAATGACTCACCCTGTCACTTTCAACAAACCACAGTTCATGCTATGCTGTACAATTGACTTCATTCACTGTTCACATGAATGACTGACAGACAATGCTGGTACAATGATTCACATGTGAGTCACCTCGCTATTGGATAGTGACCCTACAATGACTCACCCTGTCACTTTCAACAAACCACAGTTCATGCTATGCTGTACAGATTGACTTCATTCACTGTTCACATGAGTGACTGACAATGCTGGTACAATGACTCAGGTGAGTCACCTCGCTACTGGACAGTGACCCTACAATGACTCACCCAGTAACTTTCAACAGACCACACAGTTCATGCTATGCTGTACAGATTGACTCCATTCACTGTTCACATGAATGACTGACAACACTGGTACAATGACTCACAGGTGAGTCACCTCGCCACTGGACAGTGACCCTACCATGACTCACCCAGTCACTTTCACAGAACACAGTTCGTGCTATGCCGTACAGATTGACTTCATTCACTGTTCACATGAGTGACTGACAACATTTGTACAATGACTCACATGTGAGTCACATTGCTACTGGATAGCAGTGGGTAGTGTAGTGTGGTAGTGAGGGGGGTCATTCTCCAATTAGTGTATTAATGATGTGCTGTACAGTTTTGACTTGAGCTCCATTCACATCAGTGACTGACAACGTTGGTACGTGACCTATTTGTGAGTTACAGGTTAATGGACAACGTTCCCACAATGAGGGGGGAGGGGTCATATTCCTATTGGCAAGTACATTGTTACACTAGCATGCATCTCAAAGATGCTTCCTATTGAACGGATCTTGTGCTCCTTTAAAAAAATGGTGGTGATACTGGTATTGCTGACAAGTTTGATCATAATCTGTATACCACTTATACCCCGTATGTCTCAACCCATTATTCTTGCAGTATACCGAATCAGGTGAATCAGTTAGATACCTTAAGGTGAGGTTGTCCTCCTCTTCAGCATGTTGTGTCATGTGGTGTCATTCTCTCTCCAGCTGTGTGTCACTCACCCAACTAATATCCGCCGTAACATCACTATTTAGAACGTGGTCGTCAGTCGAACTAAACCAGTGGTGTGATATTCTTTAATGTTGCATAATAATCCTCTAAAAGAATAATCCCTAATATTAAAATTGTGATTCATTTGAATCAGCCTGATCTAAATCAACCAATGCTGCCTGACTAGTTATCAAAATGTGTCACTGCCCCGATTGAGTAATAGTGCAGAGTAGAAAATTTTGTGCGTAATAACACAAACACCTAAAATTGTTAATATAATCATATGGCCAAAAGATAGAAATGCTTTTATACAAGGTAACTCATATGAATATCCATGGTGAAATTTGTACATCTTCATTGCCTTTCTGATGATGGAGTCTCCTATCATTCATTGTTTTCTTGTTCGTGTGACACTGTTCTCCTAATTGTTGTGCAAGATTCGTTTTGACATGATAATTCTTCAACTCTGCCTCTTTTTCTCATGCACATATCAGTTGTCACATCGTCTCGTCGAACTTGTGCACCCCGCTGTTGTCGTCATGATTGTTACATTCACATTTGATTGATCTTTCCAATGAGTTTCTGATATGTTGATGTGCTGTTAACTATTGTCACGCACCATTCATGTGATTTACTAACATCTGCATGCCAGCATTGGGATTTTGAAAAAAACAAAACAAAAAAACAATCAAGGACTTCAATGAGGGCGGTGTTTCATGCCCCCTTTCCCTTTCCCACACCCTGATACTGTTCCTCCCCTCATCTGCCTCTGAGTGAACGATAATCATTTACTGGAGTGAGAGGCAAGAACTATCAACCACAGACTGGAATCCTGATGATGTTTCTCGTGAAGACTTCCAAGAAATTTTATAGTGCCAGGATTTCTGCAGGGATTTGCATGTGAGAATACAAAGGAATGGTGAAACATATTCATTATACCTAGAAAATCAGCAAAAAAAAAAAGGGGGTTTTCTCACCTAATTTCAGGAGGGAGGGGGTATTTCCCCCCCCCCCCTCCTGGTGCATGCTACTAGAGCTGATGCTGT
The DNA here is from genome assembly GCA_026419785.1 of Sclerodactyla briareus. NCBI lineage: Eukaryota > Metazoa > Echinodermata > Holothuroidea > Dendrochirotida > Sclerodactylidae > Sclerodactyla > Sclerodactyla briareus. The sequence continues at coordinate 39,643 of JAODTK010005776.1, read as the reverse complement.
GCTATGCACACATGTCAAATACTGTGGACGTGTCAGACTGACGTACAATGATCATGTAAAGATGACTTACTGGTGGCGTTTTGGTACTTTCAATTAATTATAATGGGAGCTGAACCCTCAGACTAAATTTCAGCCAATCATAGTGCGCCAGCCAATAAGGCACAAAAGGCCCCGTTGTGGGAATACTCTTGTTACCTCACAGAGATAGGGCAGAATCCCTTGGAATACACATTTATGTATGACAGATACTCTTGAACACCCTGTAACAAATTAACTATAGATGGGATCTGGATGGAAAGCTAGTACAATTGCTCGCCAAAAAATGGAGGAATAAATTAATATTATTAATGTGAAGACCTCTGTCATAAATGTCCCAAGTTCATAAAAAGTAAATTGAAATTGAAACGAGGCAATTTTCTTGAACCTCCAAATTGTAGGTGGGGGTTTTGATGTGTCTTTCTTTTACCTGCATTAGGTGGGCTTTAGTGACCCCCCCCCCCCCAAACTTTACAAGGGATCTGTCTTATTTTCAATAACATATCGGCTGGATATGCATCTGGAGGACTGAGTGTGAGACACCAGGAAAAGTAACGTTGGGTACCTACTCACATATCTTACATGACTTGTATGATACTGTGCACCACCTCTATAAGTACTTTCTAAGTTTCCCAGCATTCCCACCGTTGTGCTTCTCTTTTTCCCAGACGAAATGTCTGCTCACACGATTTGTTCGCTAACCCATTTCCTACGCGTTTTTAGATTTGCTTAAATATTGATCAAACACCACACCTCACTATGATATTCAATCAACAAACCGTTTTCACATGTTTTGATGGTTGTAAACCCTCAGTGGTCATCTTGATTTTCAAGGATTTCGACTCTGTGGATCACCTTTTCATCTGAAGTGCATTTTACTAGCCTGGATGGCACCTAACATATAGATGCACACTATACTCATGTCACATATTCCACAAACCCTGTTCTTCGATTTGTTCTTGATTCCTTGACAAAAGTCGAGGAATCTATGAGTCATGTCGTGTGTGTATGTGTGTGATGCTTTGGCTTGTAAACACGATAACTCGACCCCACCTGGATGGATGAAGCTCATACTTGGTATGTGCGTTCCCCATGATGAGTACATGATCCCTGTTGATTTGGGGTCAGGTCAAAGGTCATCTGAGGTCACTAGAGGTACAAAGGGGTCGGAATCCTTGTTGTAAAACAGGATAAGTCCAAACAGTTGGTCCGATCAAGCTGAAATTTTATGTGTAGCTTTCTTATGGTGAGTACAAAAACCCTATTGTTTCGGGTGTTGATTGGGGGGTCCTTTTGGGAAATTAGGAAATAGTCAAAAAATGATATTTTGGCCAATTTTGGCTTGTAAACACGATAACTCGACCCCACCTGGATGGATGAAGCTCATACTTGGTATGTGCGTTCCCCATGATGAGTACATGAAAAGTCGAGATTTTGGCCAATTTTGGTTTGTAAACACGATAACTCGACCCCACCTGGATGGATGAAGCTCATACTTGGTATGTGAGTTTCTCCATGATGAGTACATAACCCTAATGTTTTGGGGTCAGGTCAGAGTTTATTGAGGTCACCAAGTAAGAGTCTGAAAACCTGGATATTTAGTGTGTAGCTTCTTTATCATGAGTATAGGAGCCCTATTGGTTGGTTGGGAAAAATGGGACGTTGTGTTGCCCATAAGAGGCTGGTACAATCTACCCTTTGTCCTTGCGTCCAGCTGTAGGTTGTCAGAAAGATTCAAGGAATCACTAAGCTTTTGGCTTTCTGTTTGTTCTTTGTTGTTTGTTGATTACATATTAGCCCTTGAATTTGGAATGTGATGGACATTGTTGAGGTGCATGCAGAACCCTATGTGAACCACACAGACATGATGTATGGTATTAGAGTGACTGCTGGTGCAGAATCCAAGCCCTGTCGGAACGATTTTTACTAAAAAACCATGCTGGAACCCCGAATTAGACTGTACTCATTGAAAAAATCGACCACATGATCCTGATAATGGATCCCAACACCTTGCAGACAATAACACAAGTAAGACTCACTGGCCTGTAATTAGGAAGAAGAGACTGATTGCCTTTCTTGAAAATAGGAGAAATGTTTGCTCTCCTCCAATCATCCGGAACAAGACCTTCTTGCAAGGTTTCATTGAAAACAATCGCTAATGTAACAGACAACTTGTCGGCAGAAAATTTCAATAAGAAGTGGAACCAGGACTTTAACCACTTTTGGAGTGTCCTGCTTTCTTCCTCTGTCACATCAGGGGTGAACTACATATACCAAGACTTTATGAGCACTCCAGTTCTCATGTTGACTACCGAAGAAAATATACGCTGGCCATCTCCTGATTATCGCTGGTTTTATTACCCGAATCGGAAACTAACAATGGACCAATGCTGTCCTTGACTTCTACTTCCCCCTGACCTAAGAGAAAACCGCACGAGGATTATCCTTTATGTTAGAGGCAATCTGCCTCTCAATAGCACCAGAACTAACATTGGACTCGCTTTTCTTGAACTTTGAACCAATCTAATCAGATGAGGAGCGAGTAGAACAATAAAGTCGCCAAAGATGTCTCTTTTGTTTAATGGCCAGAAAAAACTCCCATGTCATCCAACAAGGCCTTTTGTTCTTAGTGCGTTTCTTAGGAACGTAACCTTCCATCATCTTGTTAACTTTTCCAATGAAATCCTTCCCTGAATCAATAGCATTCAAACCGTCTAATAATTTAGGCCAATCTACATTAATACTCAGAAACCGAGAAATGCCATCCAAATCGTCCCTCGAGAAACAAGGAACAAGCTCAACGCTCTGTGGAATATTGACAGAACAAGACACATTGAAAGCTATAACCTTAAAACCTAAACCCCCTACCTCATCCATAGAACCTGGATCACTACTAAAAGAAATAAATCTAAAATGTTATGCTTTCTGGTAGGAAATGAACATGCTGTGAGAAAACATCTGGGTTACAATAAAAAAAGTCTGATCCATGGCTACCACTATATAATACCCTGAATTATCTGGTAATGGGAATCACTCCATAATAAGTGTACTCTCACCGGAAACATTGAATAGCATGTCGAAAAGAAGCGCAGGTATTGCTTTCAGAGCTGTCGGGAGAATGGGAATCCTGAGCTTGATTGAATTTCTCACCAAAAAGAATTGATGTAACTAATACCAGTATCTGTCTTCTCATGGCTATCAGTCAACTCACATACAAACAAACTCCACCCCAAATGCCGAGAGTTATCAGACGTGATCTTGCCTATAGCAAATAATTTCACTGTTTAGCCTAGAACTCTGTAATGGGTTCCCCATATGAGAAAATGAAGTCGACAGTGCTGAACTTGGTCAGGATTATTCTCAGTCAAGGGAATCCCTAAGCCTTGCTGTTGTGTTTGGTGTTTATAATCTCAATAATTGATGACTGGCGAAATCTTCAATGCCGTATCTCGACAACCAAGGATAGCACATTCGTAATCTGTTAGACAATCATAGTCCATGGTGCTTATTAACAACATCTTACGTATCTTCTCACAAACTTTCTCCATTCTTTAGTTTTGCATGTGGTTAGGTCATAAACCTCAGTAGCTGACTCATTTAGAGCTTCCTGCTGTTTATGAGGGTACTATTTCGTGTGACGTTGATTCACGGCCTGTCAACTAGCGCACAGCTTCGACAACATCTTTCCTGGCCTACTTACAGGAGAGAGGCACCATGCTCCGACTCACACTCTTCCATAATTTCTCCTAACCCCTGATTGGCTTCACACCATTCTTGTTTTGTGGGATTACAGACTGGAACATCGACACATCAGAAATGTGGCTGCAGTTAACACTGTTGTCCTTCAGGTGGTTCTTTTGACTCAGAACTTCGCAGATTGGATTTCTAGTTGCACTATCAAAGTGAAACTTTCTTGAAAGTTTCTTTTGACATGGTGTATTCCTCATACTAGATCAACCCTTAGTTAAGCTTGTGTCTGTAGTGTGCTGTCCTCCATGGCAGGATAACTACTAGTTGTGTTTGCATATATAGTCCAAGACAAGAAAAGACATTGTTTCTCCTTCCTTTCTTAGGGTACCTAGTCTTTCAGTTAATTGCAGTGTCCGGACCTTCAACCTGTCATGGGAGTTTGTTATGGCCGATTCGTATTGAACCCCATTAAAAAGCATATATTTCTATCAAAGTGTTAGCAATAAGTAAAAATAAATAATAATGCAGCATAGTTTGACATTGTTGAATTAATTTCTTTTACCGTATGTCTGCAATCGTCTTTAAGAGGTTGTCCAGAAGAAGATGATTTATGAGAGGAGAATTAGTCGTGTTCTTGCTAGGCAGAGGTTTGTTTGAAGCGAATCACTAGGACCTGTGAAAATGAATATGAAGGGTGGTAACTACAGTTTGTTTTTTCCTCCAGTCCCAGTTTCGCATACTTACGCGGCAAGGGCACGCACACCTGCTCGACGACAGCTTACTGGAGAACACCAGCTCAGAGGCCCTCAGGCCTCCGGTCCATCTCTAAGGAAGAGCGCTACAACGGTGTATCTATAGGTATGTATGTTTATCAGTCTGTCTGTCAGCCTTTCTGTTTGTCTGTCAACCCACCCATCGTGTATTGTGTGGAGTCCCCCCCCCACTCACGTTCAGTGTGATGGAAATAGGATGTCAGTTTAGTTTTGTTGTTGATCCCTAGGATGCATCGAGTACTCTCCGTTCAACTTGGTGGCTCATAGACACTCTGAGCTGAACATTGCTCCTTCAGTGATAGGCACGTTTCTGTCCCAGCATAATTTTGTCTGTCCGTTCTTGTTTTTAAAGGCCTTGCTATGGTCTGTCATCCCCAGGTAGTCACCAGACCATTTTTAGAGCCGGGTAATTTGTGACAGTGATGCCGTCCTGTGAGTGGGGTCTAAGGGGAGGGGGCATCTTTTTTGAGAATTTCTTAAATCCTGATGGTACCTACATGCAAAATGATGGCATTTAGAAGGACATTGATCCTCAAATTTCCCTGTAAAAATACATTTTTATCGGTCCTTACTGAATTTGAAATTAAGTCAACTGATGGAAGAACCCTGATCTCCCACCCAGCGACACCTGGGGGCGCTCGCTGTGTTTTCTTTTGGAGCACTGAATTCTCCTAGGATGTTATTGTTCAGTTAGGGTAGGAAATTTGTGCCGGGCAGAAATGCTGCAATGGACCTCGAGTACTGGGCGGGAATTTTGAGAGCCGGGTAGCACCGCCCGCTGCCGCCTGGCGTGGTGACAACCCTGGTAATCCCAGATTCTCCACGATGTCCAGCATGCCACCCATACGAGCAGTTCTGGAGTTGCAGGTGTTTTCTTCCAAGTCTGCATTGCCCTCCTCTATTCACTAGAGTGTTATGGTCTCAGTGCATAGGATATGCTGTGAGACGTTTCTGTGCTCCTTTTCACATAGTTTATGTCATGCTTGGAACCAGAATGTCGTTCTCGATGGGAGCATCATGGTTGGGTGCACTCAATTGCTCAGAGTTGGGCACTAATTTGATTATAATTTAGGGCTGAAAGTCATTGACAGGCCTTTCATATGTAAGTTATTGTGTGACTGTCGGTTAGCAAGAACACGCACAAACGCCACAAGGGGTAGTATGGTCTTGAACATCTCACAGAAATGAAACATAATTTGCAGCGTAAAAATCCAGAGGCGTTCAGGCGCATGCTTCCGAGCTGAGCTGTGGAAGGGTATCACTGTTGCTGAATGGGTTGATATTTGATGTGGTTCAGTTGCACTGTTACCCCAACTCATGCCCCCTTCCCCCCACCCCACCCTTTGGCAGGGCTAAAGTGGATTCACCACCCCCATGGTGTGTCATCCCTGTAGGAGGACTGGTTCCCTTTCATACTCCCATGTTCATGCTTGTTCTTACCATTCACAGCCAGCAGTGAGGATTCAGAGTACAACGATGACCAAGAGGTCTGGATCAATCCAGATGGGTAAGTACTCTTAAAAACTGCTCAGTATTGTGTATGTCCAAATCCTAGATGGGTAAATACACCAAATACTGCTTGGTATTCTGGATATCCAAAGCTCAGACAGGTGAGTACTCCAAATACTGCTCAGTATTCTGTATGTCCAAATCTCAGAAGGGTCAGTATTCCAAATACTGCTCAGTATTCTGTATGTCTGAGGCCCAGGCAGGTAAGTACTCCAAATACTGCTTAGTATTCTGTATGTCCAAATCTCAGAAGGGTCAGTATTCCAAATACTGCTCAGTATTCTGTATGTCTGAGGCCCAGGCAGGTAAGTACTCCAAATACTGCTTAGTATTCTGTATGTCCAAATCTCAGAAGGGTCAGTACTCCACATACTGCTTAGTATTCTGTATGTCTGAGGCCCAGGCAGGTAGGTACTCCAAATACTGCTTAGTATTCTGTATGTCCAAAGCTCAGACAGGTAAGTACACCAAATACTGCTCAGTATTCTGTATGTCCGAGGCCCAGGCAGGTAAGTACACCAAATACTGATCAGTATTCTGTATGTCCAAAGCTCAGACAGGTAAGTACACCAAATACTGCTCAGTTTTTTGTATGTCGAGGCTCGAAGGGAAAGTACACAAAATACTGTTCAGTCTTCATATATGTCCAAGGCTCAGAAGGGTAAGACACCAATATGCTCTTATATGTGATGCTCCAAAGCCTAGACAGTAAGTACTCCAAATATGCTCAGTATTCTGTATGTCCAAATCTCAGGAAGGGTAAGTAACTCCAAATACGCCCCTCAATATTCTGATGTCATGAGGCCAAGGCAGGTACAGGACACAAATACTGCTCAGTATTCTGTATGTCCGAGGCCCAGATAGGTAAGTACTCCAAATATTGCTCAGTATTATGTAGCCCAGGGCCCAGGCAGGGGAGTAGTCGAGAAGTTCTAAAGGTAAATCAGAAAAGATCTTGTTTAGGGGGTATTTGGATCTATACATGGGAACCTTTGCAGCTAAGTGAGGGTGATTGGGTTCTCGCGCTGATTAAATGCATTACAGTTTCCGATGGATAACCTGCGTGATGATAACTTCATTAAATAACGTAAGTGGTAATAGTCAGTTTTCTCAAACAATAACCTGCTATTTGATAACATATTAAATACATAATGGTAACGCTAAGAGTTCAGTTTACTGTTGTGTTACATTTGCGGTATAAGAAAAGAAGTATAGCATCGTGATCTCACATTAATGGAGCTGAGGAATTTTGGGGGTGGATACGATTCAGGTTTTAGGAAGGGCGACTTTCCATGGTCACATGAAAAATGAATTCAAAAGATGTTTAATTGATTGTGCCATTTTGGAGTGCTATGCATAATCCAATATTTCAGGAGAGCATATCGATGATCCCCTCACTTCAATATTTTTATTCTTTCCCAGGAGTGTCACAGAGAGCTGTGAGGAGCTTGTAAATAATATTCCAGAGATTTCTCAGTCTTCCTTCACCAGTCAGCCGTGAGTAAAGTCTTTTCACCCATCTAGCAGCTTTGTACACAAGTTTTCATACATTAGGATAAGCCTAAGTAAACAAACGTAGGTCCCACAATCATACCAGTGACCTGAGAGCTCACAGGGTACCTGAGAGCTCCCAGGGTACGGTAGAGTTCCCGGGGACCAAAGAGCTCCGGGATGGTAACACCTATTAGATGACACCCAGGAGGCCTATTACAGATGATAGGGTGCATTGAGACACTGATTTCTGAAAATTGCTATTGCCTTCTCTTGAGTTCTTGTCAAACTAGCCCTTTCCGCTCGCTCCACTTACCACATTTTCTTTCCTGATTGAATTATCAGACTGCAATGGGCAAATTTCGATATCCATTTTTGTGATTGAAAGATGAATGCATGTAAAATGTTCTAATAGGCAAGTTATTTCTCCTCCAGTAATTTGAACTTCTCTACTACTCTCTGCAGGTGTTCTCAGGAGAAATAAGTTTACGGAAAGGTGGTAAAAGATGTCGGTAAAGAGTTAGACTTTTTTCTTTATGAGTTTTGTTGGCGCTGTGTAAATTAGCACGGGGCAATAGCCCCACGGGGTCTCGGTACACAGCCTAAAAACATCATAACAAATATAACCTTGCACCATCCAAAATCTGATAGGATGTTGAATCGTGTAGAGGTTGCAAGAGTAATGCCTCACTTCCACATAGGGCTTTAGTATCAAGTCTTCCAATGATTAACAAATTTGACCTTGGGGTCATATTAATTGCCGATCTCATAGCATGCAGTGCACTTGTCTTGCTATGCACTCCTAGACAACCCTCCGGTTTGTCCCCTGGGGGAATGCGGGTTGTGAATTTAAAGGACAACACTGACAGGCTGGATCAAAACCGAGATTATAGTGTGGAGAATGGATAACGATATATATGGTCCAAACCCCATTTCAATACTGTGTTCCTATGTGGAGTTATTGGCCTTCAAAAGTTTCGGCCAGTAAGCCTAGAAAAATTGGAGAATCCCAATTGGCAATAACGCATGACGTAACACATGGACAAACACGGAAAATTATGTTCTTTATTGATTGTTTCATTTTGTGGAAGCAATCAACATTGGAGCTGAAGTTTTGTTGTCTTTCTCTCACCAAAGTAACCATCAACACCTAACAACCCACTATAGCAACCTTCTCCCATAGACTACTGCCTTTCGAAGTGAAATTAAATGTTGAATTTCAATAGACAAAACAAAAGAATGTTTGCAGGGTTGTGCAAACTCTGACATCATTTATGTTGCATGATGGGATGAATTTCGATTGTGACAATCACATGCTTCACAATACACAAACTCGAATGACTATAACCGGTACGGAAAGTCCTATGAATGTCGGTTTGGACTGACGCATTCAGCTTTTATCCAGCTATCAAATAGGCCCCTGTATAATCATCCTGCAGTTGTCTTTAACTATCGTACTCCACACATGGCATTGAGAGCCAAGAGGAGATGGAATCATGTATGATTTGAGGTGTCTTTTTTCTTACATCCTTTCAGTACATTCCAACATAAATAGGCCGTCTTTAAATGTCATTTCACTACCATCTCGAGAGTTCCCAGGATAGGGTCGTTTTATGAGTCACCTGGACACCTTTCCGTAACACTGATGTAAAAATTCAATATAGCGCTTTACCCCGACAGGCTCAGAGCACTTTACAGACAGTACACCGATAGTAGGAACCAGTCACGCACTGCGACAATCCCAGAGAGTATACCGCGGCAGCACAATTCAGCGCCACAATGGTTCGATACCTCACGGTTCCCATTTGTACACCTGGGGAAGAGGAGCAAGCGTGATGAAGACCTCGCTGAGGGGTACAACGTGGGCGGGCTGACCCACAACTTCTCGGTTACAAGCTCGACGCCTTAACCAATAGGCCACCCGTTCCACACTTGGAAAGGTACTAGGTCGTGGCGATCACTCTTCGCCAAAAAAACAGAATTCAACAGCCAAGTGGGATGTAACAACTTTCATTTGGAATTCAACTCCTACCCCCCCTCCACTCAGTCGCACACCTCCCCCCTCCAGATTCCCAAATCGATCACTCCATTCCATACCTTCAGGTGACGTCATGGTCCAAATACTGGATTGGCCTCTGGGGGACGAACCTGCTCCATTACGAAGCGAAGCATTTCACAGTACAGAGAGGAGTGATGTGAGTGAATGATCTGACGTGGTATTTGCGTCACATGTTATACTGATGGGACAGGGGGGGGGGCTGAGCTGAAGAACCAGTGATTAAGGGTGGGTATGCAATGTGATCTGCCCTTTAAATGCCGGCTATTCCCCCCACATTTGGGGCTTAGCGGCACGCCTATCTCAGGTACAAACTTTCTGTGACTATTTTGGCAAAGATGCAGCAGTCTGTCAAAAATTAGAGTTACTGATGTGCTACAGAAGTGAATGCTATTTATATGGCACCAAAAATACCCTATCTATCTACTCCTGAAAGGCATGGCTGCTCCCTCCCTCTATTAAACAAAATGTAACCCCCTGCCATGTGATTTATGAATAGGAAAGTTTCTCTTTGTGCTGTCCAACGTAGAATGACCGAAATAGAGAGGGTGATTTCAACAACCCAAACTCATGATATATGCTATGATGACAAGTGGTACTATGATCGAAACGGGTAATCACCGTGGATTTGCGAGTGGCCACAAGACTCGCAAATGGTGCCCGCAGCGCGAATTGTTGCATTGCAGCGCAAGCGGCCTGGAACCATAAAACTTAACTCCTTGGTAGACATGGCAATAATCAGTCCTTACGAGTTGAAACTGGTCACGGATTAGTATGATGTTTCTGCTATACTAAAATCTGCAAAGCCACTCATGGAAATTGCCTTGAAATTTTTTGCATGGGACTGATAGAACAAACACTAATCACGCCACACAGGTGTCACTGGGGGCGATCGCCTGTCTTCAAAGTTTACATGTAATGGTCCTAGGGTAGAGGGCAAATGGGGTTGTTTGAGAATTTTGGGCTTGGGGCTCAGTTCAGGCCCAAGGGCCCCATTATATGAGATACCGCCAAACACTCTTGTTTTCCTACAGATTTTGTTGCACAGTACTGACTTTCAGTCATAATGGTCTGACAGCCATACCTTGAGGGTGCCCAGGGATTTATGACCCGAGGGCCCATTGTTGGCTCTGGGGCCCATCATGTGTAATCATGTAAAATACTTCTCCTCTTACAGTTTTGTTGCACAGTGCCGACATTCAGTCATAACGATGATCTTTGGGTCGGAGGGTTCAGGAATTTTTTTGGTCCAAGGTACCACTTGCGCCCGAGGCCATTTCATGAAATTTCACACAAGGTCTTTAATGCACAATGTAACATGTACTGGTCTCTGGGTCCTCATAATATGGGTTACCACAAAATCTTCTACCATCTGTGCCACTGGTCTAATGCGGTCATAAGATGGTATATAGCATTTCTCATGGTGCCCACAGGGATTTAGGACCAAGGGCCCATTGTGGACCCTGGGGCCCATCATGGTGGAATGTTTTTTTGTCTGCTGAGACATCTTTGGCATGTGGAGTTCAATGTCATTGTTTGAAATTGCCTTCTTGGCCATGAATCTCAAAAAAACATTCATCACATAATTGTACCAGTTGTCTTGGTATAAAAAGAACATGCTGCGGTTTGAGCTACTACCATGGTGCTCTAGTTTATTGCCTTTTTGATTCCTTGACAAAGTCGAGGAATCTATGCAGTCAGGACAGTGTGTGTGTGTGTATGGTGTATGTAGACGCTGGCTTTGTAAAGCACGGTAACTCGACCCACCTAAATGGATGAAGCTCAGACTTGGTTATGTGTGTTCCCCATGATGAGACATTGAACCCTATTGTTTTGGGGTTCAGGTAAGAGGTCTTCATCTAAGGTCAACGGAGTCAAAGTCTGAAAACCTTGTAAACACCGCTAAGTCCAGAATGGTTGGTCTTAACAAGTTTAAATTTAGTGTAAAGCTTTCTCATGGTGATTACAGGAACACCCTACTGTTTTTGTTCAGGTCGGAGTGAATTTTGGTCGAAAATAGAAAAATTGTGAAAAGTCAATATTTTTGCAATTTTGCCTGTAACATGATACTCCACCCCACCGGATGGATAACCATACTTGTATGTGTGTTCCTAATGGATGAGTACAATGAAACCCTACGTGTTTGGGGTCAGGTCATAGGCAGACAGGAGGGTCAAAAAAGTCTGAAAACTTGTAAACACGATAAGTCCAGAAGGGTTGGTTTTTTCTTACCAGTTGAAATTTAGTGTATAGCATTCATATGGGGAGCACAGACCCCTACTGTTTTTGGTTCGGTCGGGAGTGAATTTTGGTTGAAAATAGAAAAATTGTGAAAAGTCAATATTTTGGTCAGATTTGGGTCTGTAAACATGAAAACTCACTCACCCGTATGGATGAAGCTCATACTTGGTATGTTGTGTTCCCCATAATGATGAGTACATGAACCCTACTGTTTTGGGGTCATGGCAAGGTCCTCTAAGGTCCAACGGAGTCAGTCTGGAAAATCCTTGTAAACACGCTCAGTCCAGAATAGTTGGTCTTATCACCAGTTGAAATTTTAGTGTATAGCTTTCTCATGGGGATACAGGAACCTACTTTTTTTTTTGTTCAGGTCGGGAGTGAAATTTTGGTCGAAAATATAAAATTTGTTAAAGTTCAATATTTTGGCAAATTTGGGCCTTAACATATAGCTCTCCACCCACCCGGATGGATGAAGCTCATACTTGTAGTTGTTCCTCATGAATAGTACATTAACCCTACTGTTTTGGGGTCAGGTCAGGAGGTCAACCAGAGGTCAAAGTCTGAAACCGTGTAAACCCGATAAGTCCAAGTGGTTGGCTGAACAAGTTGGAAATTTAGCCCGATAGTTTTCTATGGGAGTACAGGACAAGTACCGGTTTTGGTTCAGGTCGCGGAGTGAATTTTGGTGTTGCACACCTAGAAAAAAATTGTGAAAAGCTCTAATACGTTTTGGCCAGCACGTCCCAGATTTGGTCTTGTAAACATGAAAAACTCCACTCACGGATCCGCGATGAAGCTCATATTGGTATGTGTGTTCACTACGAGCACGGCCACGGACCATTTGACACACATACCCCCCGTCACGCGCGCCCGTCCAGGTCACGACGGAGCCAACAGAGGTCAAAGTCCACATGACACAACCTGTAACCCCACACGATAAGTCCAGAATGGTGGTCTGATCTGTTGCGCTTCCGTGTGGAGCTTTCTTATGGGGAGTACGAGGAGAACACATTGTTTGGGTCCAGGTCGGGGGTGATTTTGTTCAAAAATGGAATTGGTGAAAAGTGATATTTTGGCCAATTTTGACTTGTAAACACGATAACTTGACCCCACCCGATTGATGAAGCTCCTGCTTGGTATGTAAGTTCCCTGTGAGTACCATGCCCTATTGTTTGGGAGGTCAAGAGGTCAGAGGTCAATTGAGGTAACCAGAGGTCAGAGTCTTGAAACCTGAAATTTGGTGTGCTTCCTTTCAAGGTATAAGAGTCCTATTGATGGTTTGGGAAAAATGGGGAATTTGGTAGAGTTAGGTACCATAATTGAGCTGGTGCAATCCCATTTGTCCTTGTGTCTGGTTATCGGTTGTCAGGAAGAGTCAAGAGATCACTAAGCCTTTTGGCTTTATGGTCAAAGAGATACAAAAGTGAAAGGTGTGCTAGGGGCTGGAGAAGCCCACTTGTCTCTGACACTGTCATTCTGATTTAGTATGTCTCAAAATTGCACCCCTTAACCACAATATAGAACGTCTATTGTTCCTAGATCAGTTCCAGATATTGCCAGCATGTCGTCAATGTGCCTTTCACTTTTCCTCAGTTCAAGTCTAAACCTCTGCAAGATGTTCTCAGTAAACGACGGCTGAACAAGTATGAGTCCCGCAACACCAGACCCACGAAACACTTCATCTTCACGACCCCAGTACTGGTAAGTACCCAAAATGGAGTGGTGGGGGGGGTATTAGCTGCCCCCTGCTGGATTATGCTATAAATAGAGGGATCACAGTGGTAGTGCGGTTTCACGGCAAGAGTGAGGCCTTGTTCTTAAGAATTGTGATGTTACTATTGCTACCAAGCAATCTCATCTTGCAACTTATCCGATACAGGAATGCAGGAGGTGCAACAGCTGGAATACTGTCAAAGGACAACCTCCTAGAAGGAGCTGCGAGCGTATGATCACAAGCGGGAGGTAGGGTTGGGGGTCTGCATGGTCGGGTCCTACTGAAGACCATTGCTTTTCATCGGATGGGGGGCTCACACATTAGGACTGAAGCTGGGAAGTGTTCCTGATTCATGATTCATAGTGGAAGAGGACTTGCCTCTTATACAGGCCTGAACTCATCAGTCTGATTGTTGGCTTGGCATGTATACCCTATAAAAACGAAGACAGTGTAGGCGGGTAAGCCGCCGACATGTATCCGATTTTGGAGCAATCATTGGAAAGAAGTATTTAACACCCCATGAAGACCTCCATTTTGGTCAGAAACCAAGCTACGTTTTCTTTTCATCCACCAAGTGTTGTTGTAATCCATGGAGTTACAAGAAAAGGCCGCATAAATTATGCAAATTGTCCAACGATGGCTTGAAATGACCTTTAAATTTGTACAGGAATAGCAAGGTAGCACCCTACACAAGTTTTGGTCCAATCTGACAAAGTTGGAAAAATCGCATAAATTATGCCAAATTTGACACTCCGATACCTTTGATCTGACCTCCACAGTTTTCTCGACTCCACCAATCGGACTAACTTGAAAATTTGGCATAAATATGCGAGTTAGCAGCTCCCATGGGCATTGCAGTGAGGCCCATTCCAAACTCAACGAGATATTCACTAGGGCGGACATGGGCCCAAGTTTAAGATTAATCGGATAAGCGTTAAAAGTAATTGTGCTAACGCTAAAAAAGTTGCTGGCGGGCGGAGGTGCGAACACGGCGGCAGCTACACACCCAAAACCGCCCCCATAATCTTCCGGACACTTCCAGTGTCACGGAAATATAATAAGGAAATAAGGTGACCCCTGGTTCAAACCCACCTCCGCCTGGTCGTTCCCAAACACTGTTTCTGCAGTTTGACTGCAATATGAGGATCTCTCGAGGGAATGTCAATAGGTTGTCTGGTATAAATTGGGTCTGTGCCTCAGGAACAGCCTTGTTGTAAGATAGCATGATGACTGTAGGAGCAAATCTGAGACTGAAAATGATGTTGAAATAAAATATTCAATGATATAAGGACAGAGTGATTATTGATACACATTTTCCTTCACCAACTTCTTTCATGAGGTAGGATTCTATACATTAGTTCGGATGCAGGGTGCATTGGAAATGAAAAAAAAATCACATTTTCAGTTTGGAAATGAACCAACAACCTTTGATGATAGCTAATATTCAACATAAATGCGAAGCACATGTATATAGATGTTGGTTGGCTTTGTATTATATATATATATATATATATATATATATGCAATCGTTTGCTAATTGCAAATAGATGAAATTTGTCAAATATGTCTGAAAACCGTCATTTATCTATCTATCTATCCATCCATCCATTCATCTGAACTGTTTGAAACTGCCTTTTTTGCCTCATGATCTTGAACATTTATCACATAATTGTACATTCGTCTTGGTACATTTTGTGGGGTTTGAGCTACAGTACCGTTGGTGCTCTAGTTTGCTGATTGCATGGAAAAAGTTTAAAATTTGTGCCTCTTTAGATTGTTATGATTTGTAACCATGCCAGAGCCATTTCAATCAGCAAATATCTTGGAAAATAGTGAAAAAATTGTAAAACTGAACAATTGCCTCAAAATGTATTTTGCCCCTAAATTCCACAATTTTATATTTCTTGCTTAATTTTGAGTGAATATATGTGTTTTGTGACTATTCAGGTATGTGTAAAATTTTGCTATGTTCGGCCACCCCAAAGTTGAGATATTTGCAAAAAACCATGAGACCGGGGTTCGATTCCCGGGTCGGGTCATACCAAAGACTTTGAAAGTGGAACCTGTTGCCTTTTCGCTGGGCGCTCAGCACCAGGGATTGGGATCGGAGCAGGGATAAACGAGGGGTAGGCAATTTGCATGTGGCCGTCTGCGTGTATTACCCCCACCCACGTTAAGGTACTGCCAAAGAGGCATTGCCTCATTTCGCGTACCTTGTGAAGGATTCGCAGCTGACAAATGGTCAGTTACATGTCTGCGCCCTTGCTGGTCCTTGAATATGCATCGATCTCTGCTCGGCAGTATAACAATGAAAAAAAAAACATCGCTATTGCAACCAGCGACGTAAAATAGGTGGAAACTAACTACAATATCTCATCCGGCTCTTCCGACTGATGAATGACTTCTGCTATCAATACAAGCAGATAAAACACTTTCAGCATCCTTGCTCACATGACTCAGCATTCATGAGTTCTTCCTTGCTCTGCATGCACACATCCGTTGTAGCACTCGCCTTCTCCGTTCGGCTTAATGAACAGATTTTTGGTAATAATGACGGCTTCTACCTCATCATCAGGTAACTCCTACAAGTACAGGCTCAGCACATACTCTGCCCTGTCAGTGGATCCGACACCTAGACGCAGCTACCAAGAAACACAGGGCCACCAAGGTACTCTCTCCTCACTCCAGTCAGTAATCATAGTGCTTGTATGGTCACTATTACCCGTTCGCGCAAGTCCGGGCGGGCTCCATGCCTGGCCAGGCTAACGCTGTCGTGCTCGGCGGTCTGCCTAATGCAGTTGTCATTTGAATACGTAAGCCCCCCCCCCCCCCAATACTCGATGACCATCCACTGAGTCATTGTCATGGTCCTTCATACAATTCTTGTACATTGACAAATCCCTCAGTCACTTTGATAACAATTTCCTGTCTTTTTTCTATTACCTTCTAAATAATCCGCATGAAATTGCACAACCCAGAGTCAGTTTTGTTACTGACCGTTCAGGAACGTGACGGACATGTGAGTCACTTCCGATTAGACAATGACCCACATTTGACGGACCATGCCGAGGATCTTAGGAGTGCTTGCATCACAGTCATTTCATTGCCAAGTGAATGAGCGTTAGTTACATGCTGAAAAATGGGGGCACGAGACCTTATCTGAGCAGCTATCATTTTAATCTTCCGCACACCACATCAAGTTTACTGCCATGCATCCACAATCCAGTTCTGGGCCCCTGGGCCACCGGTGGTTGAGTGGACAGAGCAATGCAACCTCGCAATGTGGAGGACCAAAGTCCATCGCCAGGAAAATAAGGCCATGGTCCTACAACTTGAGAAGAGGCTTTTTATTTTATTTATTCGGAGCCAAGTACGACAAGGAACCCTGGCCGTATTGGCGTATCGTGGGATGGGCACTGGTGATACCGTCTTCCCATAGTGAGTAGGGCTCAGAGGACATCGAGGCAGGGTTGTAGCTAACCCCCAACCCGCTCCCAGTACTGCCATTTTACATTCCCGTCCAAAAGGCAGTCGGTGAAACCAGGGTTGTGACACTTTCTTGTGAATATCATGGAGGAGAAGAACAATTTTACGTGACCAACGGCCCAGCGACCGACAAGGCATAATGCAAATATCCTGTAAAGTCCTTTGCATCACAATGACTGACCCCCCCTCCTCCTCAACATTCTCCAGCTCCTGTGATACCTGCCGTCCTAACAAATGAAAAATGATTCTTGTTTGAATCAAATAATTGACATTAATTTATCCACATTCTATTGTAAAAACTCAAGCTTCTCAGTATTGGCTGAGAGCAATGTTACCAATAGTGCATTATGTCTAATTTATTTTGCATTAAGTCATGCGGAGTAAGCTGGTTGCAGCCAATAGTTAGGCTGCACTGGACTTCGCCTGTCTGCAGCCATATCAAAATTTCATCATTACAGGAAATGTTCTCAGTGGGTGTCGTTTTGTTCATGGATGTGAAGAAACATCTAATGTTACGTTGTAATGTTTCCAGCGTTGCAGAATACTACGGAGACAAACGAGGAACCTATTTCAACATATTCGACTGTCTTACACGCCATCCACTGTCATTGTACTTCTGGCAATAGAACAAAGTCCAGGTTGGCCACCCTATTGCCCTTCTCATTCTGCCAAACGTTTCATCTTACGTTTCGTCTCGTATCTGAGCATCTTGGTCTGAATTAACGTCAGAGATATTTTACTTCTAAGCTCAGTCAGTTGGTGACAATCTCCATCAAAATGTGCACACCAGCTTTTCACCTATCGATTACAACTCTTTTCGACAAGTATCCTTGGTATCCAAAAACAATATAACTAATTTGTTTTTGGAAAGTTATTTGTTCGCTCACATAATCCGGTTTGGGTAAGTCAATATTTTTAGCCCACAATGTCCCTGAAATGATAGGGTTGTGTCATCTGCCTGCATTTTTGTTAGATTCCTCGATGAGTTAGGCTCAGCAGGGCATGCCTCGGTGCCTTCCCTACCCCTCCCCTACCCCTCCCCTACCCCTCCCCTACCCCTCCCCTCTCCATGGGAACATTTTCCAGAGGGTGTCATTTTGTTCAATTATGTGTATCATCTATTGTTACGTTTGTGTTGATTTTACAGCTGCCAGAATAAGAGACAGCGCAATATGTGTGCTGCCATGTCTCGAGATCTACTCACATACGCCAACGACTGACATTGAGCTAATGTTGTAAACTGTTGACCTTTTCCCCCTTCGGCAGGCTCCAGCCAACCTCATGAGCTTTGACTAATCCTCCCGCCCCTGTGAGGGGTGTCTCCTGATCTGTGTGCTCCCTGGACCGAGAGACTGGACAGATACAGTGGCCCTCCCCTGGACTCCACTACCAGAAAGATCTGCAGAGGCATCGGAGAGTGCAGCCCCCCGGGCCCGAGAACAGCTGTGCACTCATGGTTAATTAGTAACTAGTGGTGGCACAATTTGGTTAAAGCGTCGGCTTCCACCCAGAACAAACGAGACTGGGGTTCGATCCCCGGTCGGGTCATACCAAAAACTTCAAAAATGGAACCTGTTGCCTTCTCACTGGGTGCTCAGCACGTGGGATTGGAGCCGGGAAAAACGAGGGGTAGGCAATTTGCAAGTTGCTGTCTGCCTGTGCATACCCCCAACCCACAGTTGAGGTACCGCCATAGAGGCATTGCCTTAATCCATTTACCTGATGAAGATTTCGCAGCTGACAATTTGTTGCAGTATCCAGGTCTGCACCCCTGCTGGACCTTGAATAGGATCGATCCTCTGCTCGGCAAGTATACCATAAGAAAATATATTGAAAAATTAAAAAACGAAAAAAATAAAAAAATTGAGAGTTTTTATTTTTTTTCTGTAGGGTGGACAATCCCAGTGTTGCACAACAGATGCTATTCCATGATAACTTGCAGAACCCTATCAAACTGTGAATTCTCCTGTAGAGAGTGTATCTGAATTGAGGATGGTAGCTGGGACTGGCAAAGGACTGGTCCTTCCTAGACGCTCCCGGATACATGTGTGAGGTATTGCTGGAAGCAGCTGTTGTGCTGGGTAGAGCGCTGTCTCTTATTAGATTCAAGAAGGTAGATTTGTCTGTGTCAGACCCAAGAAAGTGAAGATAATGGTTTGAACGCATCTGTTCAGCTGGGCAGAGCGCTGTTTTCTGTCAGACCCAAGATGGTGAAGATGATGGTCTGAAAGCATCTGTTGATCTGGGCAGAGCGCTGGTATTGCCTGATTTTATTAGCATTTGGACCAGCCTTTCTCTCCAACTTGTGAAGTCTCTTTAGACAAGTGAAATGCTTTGGTCCATGTGTTCCATGGTTGGCTAGAGCCACGGCCAGATATACATCTGTGAAATTTGAGTCTTCTTGACGAACTCACAGATACTACCAAAGTTCACAGTTGTCATTTAAAGTCATGGAGTGCATCTGCTTGCAGGCAGTTCACAGATAGACCTCTATCCTGTGCGTATTTCCTCTGCTGGGTCTGCTTATACCTCGATTATGCGGTGTATCGTGAACTGCACATTCCTGCCTGGATAGTTAGAGCAGATTCTGCTATTAATTAAAGAATTTAAATTGGTATGACATATTTTTATTATTCATTTTTTGCCAATTGTGGACAGTGTTGCTGTTTCTATTTAACACTTGTAGCTGGAAGGGACCTATATACTTCAATTCTGAGGAATATTCCTTGAAATGAGTTAGCAACAGGAGTGAGGAGGGTTTGTCATTTCTCCAAGACCTTGCACAGTGTATGAATGTGTTTCTGTCTAGCCTGAATGTCAAAGAGAGACTTAGCGATCACTTGTGGTGTGTGTGTATGTATGTGTCTGTGTGTATGTGTGTGTCACACTGTCCTTTTTGCAGAATTTCTCCGGAACATTGAGACCAATTCCGATTACAAGTCAGTAATTAAGAAGAGTGATTAGCCTCTTCTGCAAATGTTATATGCTTGAGGTAAACCGTAAGAGATATATGGTGATGTGATTTGGCACATAAGTACAGATATAGGAATGGATGGAATGATTAGATTTTCAGCGTTGAATATGCCTATTGAATATTTTCCATGCAGATTTGCCTGATTCATGGGGGAAAATTCACAATACTTAGTGAATATGGTTTACCTTTAGTCCCAAATTTTTAAACACGGATTCAGGTCCACTGGAGGTCCTTTGATGTCCTCTCTCATTTGTCTAATTTGGAAAAATTTCAGAGGTTGGTTTCCATGAAAGTATTGAGTGCAGTCCAATGTTGGTCCTGAGATATTTAGTATTGGAGAATGTGTCACAAAAAGTAGTCATGTGTCTATTTTGCACGATTCAGACAATATTCTAATTTAGTCACGTCTCCACTAGGCTCGTTACTTTGTTGGTAAACATGGTACACAATCAGTCGCAATGAATTTGGAAGGAGTGGAAGAGGACGGTCACTAGCCAAACGCTGCTCATGAACCCCTTTTTATATCCTTCCTCAAAGTCACAGTGTATCCATAGTCTGTGAGTAGGTTTTTTTTTTTTCTTAAATATTTATTTCCTTTCTCAAAGTGCAATGTATATCATATTCATCCACCAAATGTAACATAGAGGAGATATTCTTTATAAGATAACTGTTCTCTGCTCAGATTACTTGCAGATTTACACGAATGGATATCTGCTTGTATTAGTGACTTTTGGATGTCAGGTGTTTCGGAAGAATTGTTTCTTATTGGGAGGTGACTATTGGAAGCTCAGTTTCTTCAGTAGTCCCAGTGAAAAAAGAAAAACTTTTCTCATCTGATTTTATGAGTGAAGGTTTGTATCTTTTCTTGTTATCTCCTAACAAAGGAGGTAGGAGGGCAAGAAATATGTTTATTCATGTTTTCTGTCTCTAAAGATTACTATTTACCAAAAAACTAGTTTCTATTCACGAGTGGGCAAGTCAAGAATGGGAACTAAACCACCGATTACAAGTTAGAGTTACTATTGCCCTTCCAGCCTGTACCTGTTACAACACTCTCTGTAACTGATCCTGATTGTTCCCGACACCGAAGCTCAAAAATAGACTCCAGTTATGACTAGTCGTCGCCTGGAGGGTAAACTGGCAACGTGTTTATCCCCCACATTTGAGCATTTAGTTTTAGAGGGCTGAAAGTAAGGTCCCAAAAGGATCAGTATATGCAAGCTTGCAATTGTGGTCGGAAAACTCGTGGAAAATTGGAATGGCTGCCAGGTAGGATTTTATTGGGTGAAAACTGTTGTGAAAGTTGGACCCCTAAAAATAACCAGTTTCGCAAATGTGTGAGGTGTGCAACAGATCTCAAATGGCTACCAGGTGGGGTCCCACCAGGCAAATTCTGCAGATGAAATTGCTTATTCGAAATGGGCGCCATCAGAGAAGTGGGGGGATGCCCAATTTTGAAGACGGCGAAGACAAACCCGATATATTCGCCAAAGATTAACTTGTTTCAACCTCTTATGGGCATGGGGTCCCAGTTAATGTGATTTCAAAACCTTTCCTCTATTGATGTGGGGCTGTATAGTTTTCCTTTTTTTTGAGGGGGGGGTGGCAGGGGGAACAACACGGGTTTAGTGAACGCCTCCCTTGAAGGGGGATCTAAGATGAGGGAGGGGTAATGCTCCTAGAGGGCCGAGATACAAAAATGATTGTACTCCCCTGTCATAAATCCAGTACATATAGCTCCAAAAGTGCCTATTCGTGTTTTCATTTTTTCAACAAAATTTTGCCTTCCCCCTGGCCATTCCCCCCCCCCCCCCCCTAATCCCTGTCCCTAGCTTGTGCCATGGCCTTCATCCTTATTCAGAGTTGTCTCCCGCCTTGAAAACAGTAGTCCTTGAACTAAATTTGGTAGCTACCGCATAGATTATCACATGTCGTCAACAGAGTCTAAACAGCGCCATCGCTGGATGCAGACGTGGGCAGTTACCTGATGAAGATGTGATTGTTGTACACAAAAAAATGAATTTTTCCCATTCTTAAAATGAAACTGGGTTTGACATATTCTATCACAAAAACTTCTGTACCAATGGGTCTGATGAATGCATGCAGCCTAAATTGAGTTATCTGCCCTCGTTACCGCCCAGATCTTGATCAATTAGGCTTTAGGAGGCGATACTATGGTCAACCTTATCTGGTGTATCATGTCCAATTTTGAAGTTGGCGTGGGCTCTGGCAAAATAAACTAGTTGCTGACCCTAAATCTGGCCTAAAGTAGAGGATTTTGGCTGTCCAGTAAGACATTGTTTTAATATTTTTCACTGTGATGGATCTAGTATTTTTGGTAAACGAGCTGCTTGATTTTGAGGAAATGTTTTGAGAGGTTTATGGCATCACAGGAAATGATCTAGTCATTTGTAATTCGAGGAGGGAGCTGCTAACATTTAAATGATAAATTACGAGTATATATAAAAATATATTCCACTCCTCTTATCGCATATCTATGAAGCCTGATCACAGTGAGACAGCGCGTACCTGTCATGCAACAGTTGTTATATAAATCAAAGCTTAACAAAAACGCTATGATATCCTTATTTTTTTTTTGGGGGGGGGGGGTTGGCTTTGTGTCCAAGGAGGTAAAAACAATTTATTATTTCCTATTTCAGTTTGTTAATCTTACTGTTAACTGTAGTTGTAGAATTTAATTTCAGCCAGAAGTTCCTCGATTTTGTCCATCTAACAAATTCATTCTGATTTAGTTTTGTCTACTGTGTCAAAGGTCATAGGGGGGGTACACTGCAGATAAATGTTGCACAAACAGTGTGCAGAACATCTTTTCTAAACCCCCCTGATGGAAATATCACATCCAACCAGTACAAACTTCCAGGGCCCCCCCCCCCATACTGATCGACAGTAACTTCTGGAAAGATGGGATGAATTAGTCATGTTTTCAAATAACAACGCAGGCTTTGATACAACAAGTTTATTGTGGAGAATAGAAAAACACAACGATAGTCGAAACCCCCTTCAATACTGAACTGTCCTATTGAGTTATGGCCTTCGGAGTTGAGTCCTTAAGCAAAGAAAATTGGTGAGAATCCCATTTGGGTAATATGCAGACGTCACACTTTAACAACCCCGAAAGTTATGTAATGTATTTCATGGTTTCATTTTGTTGATAAATCAACATTTAGCAGAAGTTGCTGTGCATTGCTCTCACCAAATAACCAGCGACACCTTCCACCCACTACGCAATCCTCTCCCATAGACTAAATGCGTCTCGAAGTGAAAATATTGTGTGCTTACAACAGAAAACAAAGATTGTTTGCAGAATTGTGCAGAGTATGACATCATTTAATTCTGTATGATTGTATGCTTTTGAGTCTTTTGCAATATACCTCACAAACTTCAAAAGACGTGTAACTTTGTAACAGAAGTCGTATGAACTTTGGGTTGGACGACGCATTCAGTTTTTCTCCACCATATATTAGCCTCTTCATAATCTCCTGCAGTTGTCCTTTGAAGAGTGATGATAGTCCAAAAAGGCCATAATGATTAAACATGGAAGAATCTCGTCTATACCACCAGGCTGTTTTGTGGTGACATGCGCACTTACAACCTGGAAAGGCTTATTGGAGGACACCTGCTGATTCGTCCACATTTGTAATCACCGGATTAGGGCGTGGCATGTCCCCTCTGCTTTCGGGAAAGTTATTATTCCGCTTGTACTTAGTCACAGTGAAAATTCAGTGAGCACCCAATATTTCTCAAACTGATTTCGGTTGACCTTGGAGAAGGGACAACCGAATTTTTAGCCCTTATCCATACATCATCAATCATATGCTTTCATACATGCACTCTGCTCTGATCCGTTTGTTGGTACAGTGCAACTGGACACCACCCACACACGCATCAACACACAACACTCACACATACACACATACACACACACCATCCAAGTGACGTGCATGCTCACCTGCCGCATAGTATTCCCTGTAGAATGGACCGCATAATAACAACAAATCCCATGTCAATTATCGCCAATTTCTTGCGAAAGGTTATTTTTTTTATTTTTTGCCAAAAGAAAAGTCATCACATCTTTTTCATAAAATGCATTTCCTGAAAGAGCAGTTGGTATTTATTGTCGATATTTCTAATTTTTCGTTTTTCATTTTCTTTTTTGGGTAGTGCACACTGTCAATTTTGAGTATATCTTGACATAAAAATACAATACTTAATAAACTTCTAGGCTCCCACATTTTTCATATTGGAGCTCTCATTTTGACAGTTCTCATAATTTGTCATGAATCTGTTTATTTCGTCCCCCTTTTTGACTCAATCTGATGATGCTCAACCCCTGTTTGGCGCAGTGACAACGTGTAATGTACTTCCATTGACATTTGTCCACTTTAACAAATGGAGGGTTTGGGCATGGTTCACTATGCCCGAAACAGGTGGTAGTGTCAATCTCTATTGTGATATCATTTCATAAACAAGAATTGGTCACCAGAACGGGACCTGGTATGAGTAAGAAGTTATTGATTTCTTGAGTTCCTGTGACGTGATAGGCCATGTGAGTCCTCGTGTTTATCCGAGACTGAGGTGCAAGGTTTTTCCTCCATATTAATCTATTCAGTATTTAATCTTGTAAGTATAAATTATTCTGAAAATATAATCTCTGGACAAAAGAATAGTGCTCCGTAGATACTTTTTGGGCTTGCCAGAACAAAATTTCCTGGAACAGATTAGCCATTACTCGCGTGTGTGTGTAATGCGTGGGTGGGGCCCTCTTTGCTCGTTGCAGGATTTCTCCTAAGCGGTGAGATCGATTTCGATGAAATTTTTGTAATGTAGTATCGGGGGTTGCATTAAATAATGATCTAATGGGATTTGGGCAGTAAAGTCATTGACTAAGTTGGGTAATTAGATTATTCCATGTAATTTATTGTTTAGGCTCGTTAACAAGATTACAAATGAACCTAGGTGCTATGGATTTGCAAGTTTGTTTGATTTTCACGAACCTTGGTGCATATTCTCCTCCAGTCCCGAACTTTCTACAAAGATTTTGGTCACTGGAGCATTCAATGTGTCCTAAATTTGTTCATACTTCTTGTGAAATCTTAAAGTTTTGTTGGATTTTCATGGAACCTGGGTGGTTATGGTTACCCTTTGGTTCTATTTTTGTTAGCTCAAACCACTATGCCTGGTTGTGCTATTGTGATGCCCATTCATTCTATCTATCTATCCTTCTATCTATTTCTCCAGATCTGTAACTTTTGCTTTTGGGGCCACACCAGGTTCATCCCCCCGCTTTTGATGAATCTTGACCAGATTTGGTCACATCAATGTTTATTAACTGATGAGTCATCGTTGACCAGCTACAGGTCAAGTCCATGGCTCAAAGGGCACCATGGCTACTAAGTGGAAAATCTGCAAAATACTACTTCTCCTACAATTTTGGCTCAGCTGCTGATTTGTCATCTTGATGGCTAAACACGTTCCTTCTGGTGTTCATGAATTTTTGATCCAAGGTCCTCCGAGGGCCCATTTTATGAATTTCACCTAATGTTACCGGAATGCCTCTCTCTACACGCTTCCAATCGATTGTCCCTCAAAGTAACATGTAATGGTCCTGGGTAGAGGGCCATCGGGGGTGGTTCATGAATTTTGAGGCTAGGGCCCACTCTGGCCCTGGTGCCCATTATTGGACATCTGTATCTCCTCCAATTTTGGTGCATAGTGCGACAACGGCCATATGTCTGGTCTAACAGCCGTACCTTCAGTTTTTCCGGAATTTTTGGTCCAAGTCCCACTTGGGGCCGAGGGTCCATCTACGAATTTCACACAATGGGTACTTGAAGGCAAAATCTCTTGTCCCTCAATTTTGGTTGTCACAGTGCTGCTGTTTCTGGCATATTGCCGTAACTTCAGGATTATACTCATGGCCCATGGTGGGCCCTGGGGTCCATCAGGTGGAATTAGCAAATGCTTCTTCCTCTTACAAATTTTTGTCATTTGTGGCCTGCAGACATACGATTGGAATGCCTAAGTCTCACTATGCAGGAATTATGGTCTGCGTGTATTTTGGTGATGGTGTACATTCTTTCTTCCATCATCATCTTCACTCTTCAATAATCTTGTGCCTGTTTTGTGATGTCCCCTATGCAAGTGATATTCAAAATTTTTAAAGTTTGGTGTTTGCATAGTACAGACAGAACAGAGACAGTGCCCTGACATAAACGGTCATAATGATGGTCTACAGCCGTACCTTTGGATTGTCAGAGGATTTTCGGTATAAGGTCCCACTTGGGTTTGAAGGGCCATATTTTTTTTATTCAATTCCCAGCTTCAGGCTCCCAATTATTCGCAACCAGAAAATTTCCAGCCGCCACCAACAACTGTCGAAAACAAATAAAACCAAAAGAACCTTGGGTAGCTGGATAGTCCTATAACATTCATAGATAACTACATATTGAATATTGGTCCAGTTTGAGCTAGTGAACCATTGGTCTCTAGTTTTATCATGGATTGGGGTACTGGAGTCATCAATGTGATTCGAATTAGCATTAATATTGCAATAATTTGAAAGTTTGCCAGATTCTCTTGAAACTTGTGGGTATGGCTTACCATTACTCTCCAACATTTCAACATCGATTGGAGGTCACTCAATGTGTCTATTCTGTGTTGGTGTATGCCAAAGTCATGAAGCTTGATTGGTATGTCTGCGTTAGTCCCCCAAATTTTACCCCAAAATTTTGACATTGGACTGGAGTCACTGGGTTCATTCCCAATGTGTATAATTAGCTTCATTCATGCAAATTTTCAAGTTTGTTGGATTCCCATGAAAACCAGTTGTAATGTGTGGTCCACCATTAGATATTTAAAATTAGAGCGAAAGGGTCAATGGGAAGTGAGTGTTGTGTTTAATTCGTGGACGGCATTCCCAACCGGACAATTCCCACCGGAACAATCCCCTCAACGGTAGTTTTTGTGGTGAATAGGGTTTAGGGGGTTGAAGTTAGGCGTCATTTTGGGTGGGGAATTGTCCGGGTGGGACTTGTCCGGGTGGGAGTGTCGGGAACGTGTATAATTTGCATGATGTAGGCAATTTTAGTCAAATTCTCTCAAATACTTATACTCTTAGAGACTAGTCAATAATCAGTCCTCCTGAATTTGAACTTGGTCATTGATTAGTATTGAGTAAGCTGTTTTGTAAATTGTAATACAAAATCGCGACAGCCCAACAAATGGAATGACTTATAATTGTTTGCATGGTGAGGATGGAAGAAACCCACTGATAATGCGACCGGGCGAGGACACTGGTGCCCTCTGCAGTAGAAAAACGCCATTTAATGACGCGGTATATTATGATTCTCTCGAAGTCCTTCACATCGGTAATATCCTTTACACCGGTAATACCAGAACTCGTCGATTTGGAAAGAGACGACACCGAGAATCTATCACTTTGCAAACACATGGCAAAGCTCGCTAGCCTCAAGGCCTGTAATTAATCGACTGACTGAGAACGATTACTTCTTGAAAAAAGGCGGAACCATTTGGTTCCTTCACTTGATGAACCACACCTAGAGTTGTATTGAAAAATGAAAATGAGAAGCTAACGGAAGACAAGGGCGTAGCGAGCGGGGAGGGGGGGGGTCACCCCAAAATTGGGACACTTGTCGGGAAAATTTCGGGTCTGCCCGCGCGGCCCAGGCAGATGCCAAATTTGTCATGTTCTGGCTAAATTGACGGCAACCCGTGTGATGTTCTTGATCCAATGACAGATGGAAATGGTAAGGGGGGAGATATGGTGGACTAGTGATGGGATGCTATTTCAAATTTCCGTATTTGACCGACCTATTCATCAACTTCTGTTAGTGTTCTCGTGCTATTTCGTGGAAGGTGGTGTATGTGCGGTCCCATGGCCGTGGCTCATGGAAAAGTATATACGTCGTATGTGATGTGTAAATTCCAGGGACGACGATCTAAGTTAATTTTTGGAGGGGGAAGGGACACCATATAAGCGAAGCGCCACCATCGGGTTGGCGCGTATCGTGCAAGGGAATTTTCCGTTTTTACAGACCCCCCAGAATTGCAGGAAACGGCATTTCCGGGGCCATATGGCAGTAAGCAACATTCCTTAATACGGCTAATATCAGAAATAAATTCAGAAATTGTCATGCAACGAAACATTCTTGAAGGAACTGATCGATGTTCACGGTGTTCCGTACAATTCGGGCAACCATCGGCTGACGGCGTAGGATACAAGAAAATGTTACAGACTCCCTGGATTGCAGGAAAATGAACACTTTCCGGACCATATGGCAGTAAGCAACGTCCCAAAATTGGCAATGAATTCAGAAATGATATTTCAAGAAAGTTCTCGAAGGAACTGATCTCGTGTAGTCTATCTTACTTTTGGAGAACGCCATCAGTGGACGCGAAAGGGTCCAGGAAATTGAGCCTTACGAATCACCCAGATTGCCGGACTGAACGGTACTTCCGGGTTATCACAGTGAGCAAAATCACTAAAATTGACAATAAAAATTTGAAATGGATATTCAAGAAACGCTCTCGAAGGAACTGATCATGGTTTTATTCATTCAATTCGCGCCACCATGATCAGTAACGGACAGTGTCGCGTAGGCCTACAAGAAATAGTCTCACAGACCCCCCTCCCCAAATTGCAGGATAGCGGTACTTCCCGGCCATGCCTTATGTGGTAGTAAGCAATCACTGAATTGACAATGAATTACGAGAATGATCGATGTTCATCCTTAAGTTATCATCGTGGCCTCCATTACATTCCTTATCCTAGCGCTGTTTTAGAGATCTTCCATCGAGGGGAACATGCAATTGGGTTGGAGGTTGCCGCATCTTGAAATTTGTTTGAACATCACTGTCATGGAAAATGTGTGTGCATTTGTCGGCATTGATTAAAAGGAATCGAGCCAGTCAGCAGAAAAATGTGATCATTTTTCAGATTTGTTCCGTCAAAAAATTTCGTCCAAATTACCATGTTTCAGGAATTCTCGCCCCGCTCGCGCTGTACTAATTACTCTATAGCGCCATTACGGCAATACGTAAACCGCCATACTGATGTTCACGATCCCCTGCCCTGTTGTTTTTATTTTCATCTTTAGTAGCATAAGAAACAGTTAGCAAGCCCGTCTGACAGGCGCGGATTCTACGGGGGCGGGGGCTTTGGGGGCTCAAGCCCCCCCCCCCCCCGTGGATGGCTCGACGCTCTCTCTCCAACCAGGAAAAAAAACACCGGGGGTGTTCATTTTGGGGACCGCCCGATGTTCATAAGGCATTTTATTCATAAGGCTCTTGTTCAAAAGGCCCGGTATTCAGAAAGTGCAAATTTGGAAAAAGGGTCGGTATTAAAATGAACAAAAAGGTCCGATATTCTATAAACAAGAATGCACCTCTGCGTAGTGATTCCTTGCCTTTTTTCGGTCATGGCATCACCAAGATGATTCAGCTATATCAAACCCTGCTAGATGTGTGTTGCCAACTCAAACCACAACTTGACGCAAAACGATCACCTGCAAAATTTACCAACCGCAAGAGATGCTTGGTGCTTTTTGACCTTGGTCAAAAAGTCATCTGAGGAGAATTGAAGTAAAATACTGAAAAATTAAACCTGGTAAGTACAAGGGGTTTTTGTTTTTATTGTTTACTGAAGAGAAGAAGGTCAAGTTACGATCATAACCAGTGAGGTCCAACGTTTTCAGTCAGTGTGGAAAGAACTAGCGGGGGTGGGGGTGACCGTAACCTGAGTCGGCAGGGACTGCAGGCATGGCAGACAAGGCTAAATGATGAGGATCACTTCAGCGGAATTTATCACTCTTAAGAACTGGTGTGGTCAAAGCAGATAGATTGGGGGGGGGGGGGGGGGGGGGGGGGGGTATGGAAGTGGCCAGTTCTTTGAATCGGAATAGACCAACATCATCAACATCATAACAATTCCCTTTTTGGGAGAATTATGGGTGGGTAGAGAAGTGCATTCGCAATACAGCCTATTATATTGTCAATTCAATACCTAACTACCCTGGGAAACTGTGATTTCATTGTAGGTACAGACAGTGTCCAATAGCAT
This sequence comes from Sclerodactyla briareus, assembly GCA_026419785.1. Taxonomy (NCBI): domain Eukaryota; kingdom Metazoa; phylum Echinodermata; class Holothuroidea; order Dendrochirotida; family Sclerodactylidae; genus Sclerodactyla; species Sclerodactyla briareus. Next base: position 9,574 of record JAODTK010005776.1, on the reverse strand, counting down.
GGGGTCACACATGTGGTCATTGTACCATATGTCGTTAATCACTAATGTGACCGAGGGGAAAGTCATTGCCAGTAAATCTTTTCAATTCGTAAGCAGAGGAGTCTGTGGTCTTCTTAAAGTTTCTGGGGGGTATACAATTTTATTATTTTCAGGACAAAAAGTGACTGAGGGGTGCATCATTTTGTTGACCTCACCTAGTGCAATGACTCACCGTGTGTGGGGTACAAGGGTGGGTCATGCAATTGGACAAGTGCATAACTGTTTAAAATCTTTTATCAATAGCCATTTTACCAGTCCATCAAATGTCTTATTGCCATTTTTAGGGTCAAACTTTTAATCATAGGCTATATATAATATATATAGATATATTGTATATATTCTTAAGATATAATAATATATCTATATAATATATATATATATATTATATATATATATATAGATATAATATATATATATATATATATATATATATATAATATAAGCCATGTTGGACATTTCGGAATTATGTGGGCTTATTTTAATGTTGATACAGTAGGAATTCTGGCTAATTGTTTTAAATGTGATTATCCCGGCAAACCACTTTGCCCAAATAGTCACATCAAGTGACTGTCAACACCAGATAGATAGGCACGGGGAAGAAGAGAGATTTTTATAGACTCAAACCTACCCATTTCTCCATGGGGTCAGGTGATGCCATCACTTTGATCAATAGCGAAAAATGCCACAAATGTTGTGGCCCTCCCCACTTTCAGAAGCTACCTTGACCCTTGCTTCTTCCTCCAACTCACTCCCTCTCAATGCTTCTACACACACCACAGTTAATCCCGTCATTAGGGCTTGTCTATGAATAGGTAATAACAGTTTTTTCTTGTTTTTTTTTGGTTTTTACTAAACACAATAGTCGCCAGACCTGTCAAATAATTTACATCATGGAAGTGTGCTTAGAGAGAAGTGTTAACTTTAATGTAAACAATCAGCTAATCTGTAGACTGGGTGCACACAGAGAATAATTGGAGTACACACTCTCACTCCTCTGAGCATTTGCATTGCCAGCGTTACCATTCCCAAACTGACGTCTGACAGGCAGTCAAAAGTTGATTGTGTGGTTACCGGCGCGAATCACAATCTCACAAACACAACTTAAGAGATTCTAAATCCCTTTTGGGGAGTGGGCCGGACTACTGTGACCAGCCAAACAAAGGGCTTATCATAGCAAAGTATACACACACAATGCAGGGCAGTAGTTGAAGAGGTTGTGGCCCAGCCATAGGTTTTCGAATTGAAGTCAGGACACATTTCTGGTGGCAGTTCTGCTGCAAATACTAGTCAAATGGGAAATTGAGCTATATCACCGTTTTCACTTAATGTCAAGCACAAACTGCTTCCCCCCTCAAGTAAATAGGCCTATGGAAAAAGTGCCAGTTGTCCCCCCCACCCCTCTCTCTCTCTCTCGCAACCACATTGATATCCATGGTTACTTAGCCCAGTTTTGTACCTTCCTTGAGAAAATCCAACGGGGATATATGTTAAAAGATAACACTAAATGAGGCAGAATACGCAAGGAAGGGCGTTTCGCCCAGCAATAGGAATTTGTCAAAATAAAATGCAGTGACGCAGCGTCAATAGGGCGACATTTTTCAATTTTTCATAAGCTGCCATGAAACCTGGAGGGGGTGCGTGCAAGACCAAAACCACTCCCTCACCCGTAGCACACCACTACTGATCAGGGGTACATATAGGCCTGAGTCACTGGGCGTACTAGTCAAAACTTAACATATCAGGAATAATAATAAAATGAAAATGCAGAATTTGTACTGTCTCACTGGGGGAAATTTGGGGTGCTAGTCCAATTACTCAAACATATCAGGAATAACAATAAATTTTGACAATTTCAAAGAATTTGTACTGTTTCACTGGGGGGAAATTTTGTTTGGTTGGCTCTCCACTCCGTACAATGAATCGTTGCCGAGATTAAGGATGTCCTATGGTGACCTGGAATGCCCTTGACCTGATACCAAAAACAATAAGGTTAATCTTCATCATGTGTTACAATCCAACACACTAATGTGAACTTAATAGATATTTGCACATTAGATATCATGATGACGAGCAGATGTCAACTGCCGAATTTATCCACCATTCAGTGTTTTAGTGTCGACCTTCACAAGTCATTGAGAGAGCTTGTGATATGGAGATCGTAGTATGGTAATGTCGTTGACTTTTTTGTTTGTTCCTGACAAGACGAATTGGCAACACAAAAAAGCATGCAAAATCACAAGTTCAAAAGGGTTCAATATGAGGTCGAAAGTCAAAAGGTCAAATGAGGTCAAATCGGTCACCAGAAGTATTTCATCCGGACGAACGAAACTTTTAATTACGACAGTCCTCCAAAATGTTTCGTTGCCCGAGAAATATGACGATTTCCTGTGGTGACCTCGAAGACCTTGACCCCCTGACACTAAAACGATAGGGTCATCCTCACCATACATGCTACCCACATACCCAATTTGAACTCCATAGATACTCACGTTCGTCAGATATGCGTGCTGACAAGCTTTTTGAACTTTCCCTCTCGTGACATGACTGAACTGTGAACGGGCACCCAAAACAATAGGGGTCATCCTCCCCATATGTGCAACCCATATTACCTATTTGAAACTTCGTGATACCAGTTTGCGTACGTTAGCTATTGTGCTGAACCAAGGGGTGCTCACACACACACACACACACACACACCCCCACACACAGACACACACACACATACGCACGGTGCATGACTGCATACATTCCATTGCCGTCGAAAGGAATCAAAAAGGGGTCTTTGTTCTTAAGGTCCGATATCAGAATGTTGCGTCATTAGGGCCCGTTTTTCATACATTATCAAAAGGTTGTTATTCATAACAGACCACAAAGGCCGATATTCATAATAGTAAAAAGTCCGATATTCAAATGGCGAAGGGTCCGTAAGTCATTAATAGCGGAAAGGGGGACAGTTACAGGGGTGGCGCCAGCGGGGGAGGGGCGGTGGGCATCCCCCCCCACCCACGTCAGGGAAGCATGCCCCCCCCCCCCCCCCCCCGTCGGGGGAATTGTTCCCATCTCGGGGGGGAGCCCGAGTGGGTACCGCTTAACCCTTAAAATGTACACACCCCGACGGGGCGTCTGCCCCGACAATATATTCCAACTTCTCTAAGTGAAAATTCCTATATTAAACGTGGGAATTCGGCGCGCTTCGCGCGCCTCAATCTTTCCTCTAGGAATGCCAAGTTCCTCGCTCGAGTTTAAGACCAGCGTATTCATCCTTGCTCACAGACTATACAATCGTGGAAGATATAGATAGGATAAACAATCCTTATGATATCTTCGAAATTTTCCTGCAAGAGATTAAGGTTACAATTCGTTTGGGGAGGCTGCTCGTTCTGCCGTCTATCGCTGTTTGTTTTGCCTCTGTGTATGGAGTGGTGTGCTCGCACGACGCAGTGCTCAGCAAGTATTTCCTGTGCAGTTATGGGGAAATACCTGGACCCTTATTCTACTAATAAGGGCGTCTGATTTGAGTGCGGAAGCTTATTGAAAGGAAACAAGGCTCTCCACATGTGCATTTTCTTTTTCGTTTTTTTTCTTCAAGAAAAATGTTCAAAAAGGAAAACATCAAAAATGCAAGGTTTGACTTAGGGGGTAGGGTGAGCCTCGGCGGGGAACTTGCCCCCCCCCCCCCCCCGTCGGGGAAACTCGGACCCCCCGTCGGGGACTCCGGCGCCACCACTGGCGGTTATTAATAAGAGCAAAAGAGGTCCGTTATTCATAATCGCAGAGAAGAAAAGGGCCCGATATTCATAATAGTTGAAAAGGGTCCGTATTCAATAAGCAAAAGAGGTCCGGTATTCATATCGCGAAAAAGGTCCGTTATTCATAATGTGGTTTTTTTTTCAAGCATATATACTGCCCAAAGATGATTCTACCTATGCGGGGTCCGGCAAGGATGCAAACCCTTTAAAAAATGCACCTTTTGTCAGCTGCGATCCCGGGCAGATCCACGACCCGGTTGTTCGTTGCCTATTATGAATAACTGACCTCTTTTCCTAGTATGAATATCGGACCTTTTTCCATTATGAATATAGGACATTTTCTCTTCATTATGAATAAACGGAACCTTTTTCCTAATGAATAACGGACCTTTTCCCTATTATGAATTAACGGACCTTTTTCACTATTAGAAAAAAGACCCGTTTTTCTATTATGATAATCGGACCTTCTGTGTGATTTTTGAATAGGGACCTTATGAATAAAGAACCTTTCGGCCATTATGAATAACGGGTCTTATGAACAAAGTCCTTATGAATAACAGGCCTTAGACAACGGACCTCATGAATAAAAACCCTAATGAACATCGGGTTGTCACCGAATTTTTATGTTGAATGTGCGTATTGGCATATTGAACTAACATAAGCTCCCTGCCTCCTTCTGAACCCTTAGGCCTACCCAATTCCCGCAGGTCACATTTTCTCGAGATAACAGGTTACCGCCTATCCTCATTGTCATGCAAAGTAAATGCGTATCTTGTTATTCTTGTTCAAGGGAATCGATGCTCATCTTGCGATTCCAGGAACCATGAACGTTCTATAGCTACAACTACTCCACTCCACCACCCATGCAGATCATGGGGTACACCACAAAAACAATACTCGTCATTTATGTGCATGGGACAAGTTTGTAATTGTCAGGCCCAACTTGTCAGGGAGAAAGAATTGTCAGCGAAAATGTTGTTTCTGAGCAGGAATTAGTCACGTAACTGGTCATTCACTCCTCAGAGCCGTCATGAACAGGTTTCAAGTGCTGGAACAAGTTTACACAATTGGTTGCTGGACACGTTGGCGGGAACATCGTGAATCTTGACGAGTTAGCAGACCGGTGCTAAACTCCTCTAGCTAACTCCTCCAGCAAATTTGTCCAGCTAGACAAAAAATATGCAATCAAACTAACGGTATGGGCGCCCATATTTGAGTACAGCCCTTCGTGTGTTGCTGTATGCAGTTTTTGTAAATGCAACTGAACTATACTATCGACAATGCTAAAACTGCATAGAGTTGCTGACTACCCTTGTCGAGACGAGGGTGCATGAATGGTGAGCATACATTATGTGAGTTCAATTTGGGGGAACCAATTATCTTTGGCTGATCGTTATACAATAACTTTAGGCATGGCTATAGTAGAGTCACTTAAATCAGTAATCAAGAGCCGTGCTGTTTGTTATTTGAATTTCAATCTTTGGGGCTCAAGATCCCACTAAGCTATATTTATCCAAGAACCCTGGCCAGGTTGCATGCCTTTGATTGGGCATTGTTTATATAAATGGTTTTGATGCCCAATACATATTATATACACATTTTTATTCGAAGATTTTTTAACCAGACCACTGTAGCCTAATTGTGTATTTAGTTTTTTTATTTTCAACTCTGCTCATCTGAACTTGACCACGTCAAAATAAGGCAGCATAATTGTCATTATTGCATTTCGTCTCTACGTCAATTGGGATACCATACTGAATCGGCCTTCCTAGGCCATCTGCATCTACACAACTGCTTATAGTAATTGGTTACTGCAGTGTTAATTACCACAGTGTTTCGTTTATCGTTAGTGCCTCTAAAGGGTCTGTTCACAACTTGTGCGATACGATACGATACGTAAATTTATACGGACGTCGAGTTAAAAGTGTTATTTTTTTAATAGGAAGTGTTCACACCTGTTGCGATCACGATTAACGATACGCTACGATAAATTTTTCGACGTCCGAGTTGAAAATATTTTAACTTTTATCGTACGATAAGTTTATCGTACGATCAATTTGCGCAATGCAGTTATGACTGCGAAATTCTGCAAAGAGTATGGAACGCCAACATGCTATTGCTGGAGTTTAGCTACAGTGGGTTTTACGTATGGAATCAGGGATTTTGATTAATGTTTTGGGTAGCGACAACGTATACGGGGAAGACATTGGCCACTAGAATGAGCTTCCCGGCCCCATTTGCCACCATGCACGGGACCTACGAACCATTATTTTTTTTTCTGTTTGAACCATGACGCCCTCCCCATATACGATCGTAGCGGTGACCATTGGGTATGGGGAGGTCATGTAAGGCGTGCGGGGCGCCCGGCGCCCCGATTAAGCATGTTCCTTGCAAAGACAGGAGATATGCGGTTGGTAGTGATGGCTGGGGGATGGGGTGTTGTGGCTGTTTGAGAGGAGCGGGTAAAGGAGTGCTTCCAAGGGTCTCGATCCACAGCCTGAGTATTGACGGAAACTTCACCCATACCCTCAGTGAAGAAAGCGGCGGGAATGGAAACGGATGAAGGCAACGAAAATAGCTATAGGGGGGGGGGGGTATAATGGTCGAAAATTTAACGCCAAGTTAATTATGATTTCTGTGTGATTCAGGAGAAAAGTAGGAAGGTAGACAGGTGGAGCCGTAGGCATTATTTTTACATGCATTGTTCTGAGAAGATAACCAAGCTCGAATTTTCAGCTCAATTAACTGAATTGACTCAATTGACTGAATGCTTTCTTGGCACCCACTTCGAGTATTATTGGATACGATGCTTATTAAGACTGGGTGTCTAACGAAAGGGTAGGCGGGGATGGTGAGGTCATCTGTCTGATTTCGTGATCGTCAATTGCGCTTCGCCACGCCTCCTACAAGTTCTGAGAAAGAAACAAGCTGCGATTGATTTGAAATTACAATCTCGTACTCATAAACTCTGCCGACCAGGCTATTCCACCGCCTGAAGGACAAAAGGGGGAACTTGTGCTTTTTCTCAAATAAAATCCCACTACTCTCTCGTTATGTTAGGCGCCCGAGACGTCCGAAAAAAGTATCGTACGAAAGTTCTTACGCACAAGTGTGAACACTCAATCCGATAAATTATCGTATGTATCGTATCGTATCGCACAAGCTGTAACAGCGCCTTTAAGGCTGAAGCAATGCAAGTTGTTGTCCGCTAGCACGGGCAACACTCACGTGATGGTAGCGTCCCAGCGAACTAAATAGTCATGCTCAGCATTGACTAAGATAAAACTCGTCAGCGTGACGAGAATAACCTAGTCAACTAACTTGTCAGTAAATTATTCAAACTGGGCACAGTTGGGAGGAGTGTATAAACTGGTCACGAAGTACCTTATAACTCCTCCAGCGGAGGTGGACAAGGTTGAGCTAATGAGTAAAATGGTCCAGACAGGCAGGACGAGTCTAGAAATAGTCATCTTCAAAATGACTAGTTATACACTTGCAAACTGGGCACTGTCTGGACCAGTTTTAAACTGTCTTATGGAGGATCAGTTTCTGTTTTGTGTGTATATGATATAAAACCCGACATCGAGGTGAGGGTTACACCATTGGGATACTATGTGTAAAACAAACTAGAGGGTGTAATACGGATGCCAGGGCGATTAAAAGACCCATATTGGAACCTTCTTCACCATTTGCCGATCAACTGACCCGAGCCAGAACAACAACCCAAATTCTCCAAGGTCATGGCACGCACACAGAGAATTTACCGACCCCAAATTCTAAACTGCATTATTTTATCACTAGTTTCAATCGTACCTCAAAAAAAAAAAAAAAATACAGAAACTGATGGGAAAAGGTTTCTCTTCAGAATATGTTAATGGTTTTTCGTAAAAATAGCGATTTTTGAGTCCAAATAAATTAAAGAAAGTCATATTTAGGAAGGGCAGTCTGAAACCCCTGGTTCCGAAGTGTAGTAATAACTCGCTTACCTACAGCGTGCCACACTGTGTAGGGGTATATGGGGATCACACGAGTGAATGATATACTTTTTCGCTCCAAGCGGGAAATGACGGAGGGGAGTCTGCGTAACTGGTACGAGGTTTTACGACAACAGCTGAGAAGTTGATCTTTTCACTGCGTGTGAACATAAGTGATCGGATGTAGGGTTATCGAGTTTTTAGAAAGGAAGGAAAGAAAGGAAAAAGAAGAGATAAAAACATGGAAATTCGTTGATGTTACACACGTAATTTCGATCAAAATGGACGTTTTAAAAAATGTTAAAAATGACGGAAGAGAACTGAAGGAAACAGAAATATTTATGTATAAACAGGAAGAATACAGAACACAAATTTATCTTTCCAAGGCTTGTGAACCTAGTTGTAGCTATTTGGCTAAGTATCCGAAAACATTTGAGAAAGGTGAAAAAGAGGGTTATTTTAGCTTTTTTTAGGTGAATTTCAGGTCGGAAGCACTTCCGGAGCGCGAGTTTCACAAAGGTTTCAATATGATCGTTCAGAAACTCTACATTAGACTAGCTGCTTGTACAGTAGGGTGGCGTGGGCGCGGCGAGATGCGTCCAGACATGTTGCTCCCATCAAAGAGTGAGTGAGTGAGTGAGCGGAAACTGTCAAGTCGGGACAAACCACGGCTTCGCCCCATTTCTGTACTGTCGTACACACGCTGCCAGGTGTTAGCTGGTTAGTGGTTACAAGCAGAGTTCTTTACGTCCAGGCTGAAAAATGTTATTACTAGGAACAGATAAGGAAAATTAGGACTGAACTTGGTCAGAATCGAGTATGTTAAGAACATCTGGGGCCTAGTGTATTTGAGAGTTGTCGATCCACGGTCAAATTTGGGATATTGTCATCGTTTAGGTTTGTGAATCACATCACACCTTGATCACAGGACATGGTTCCCAGTACAGAGTTGGGCACGGATGCAGTGGCGGCGTAAGCCTACCAAATTTAGGAGGGACGAGACCAAACTTTGATGAATTGATGTGTGGTTACTATCTAAGCGGAGCGCCACCATTGGGTGGCGCGGATCGTTGCAAGAAATATGGGTTTTTACAAACCTCCCAGACAGAACCGACACTTCCTCAGCATTGTGAGCTATATGTACCCAGTCATAAACTGGGGTCATGTCTGCAAAATGGTAGTTATAATAAAATGTATGTATGAAGAATGATAATGCATATCAGATGGTTTGAGACAGCAAATTCCCGCCGAGGAAGAGCCGGGGAAAAGGAATGTCCCACTTCGCACCCCCGCCCGCTCCCCCCCCCCCCCATCAAGAAAATCGACGTTTTTTCATTACGGTGAATTTTCAGTGCCATGATCGAGACTGGAGTAATTATGATGCTCACACAGGTAGCCCCTTTCCCGGCCCGATAAATTTTTATTCCCAGGGTGGGAGAGGCAGATTCCGGATTTTTTCAGGAAATCGCAAAGTGTTTAAAAATCAAGGTTAGGAGTGTTCCGATCACGCGCCTGAGGAATTTCCGTCCCCAGGGGGAATCGGAGTGCCGCGATCAGATGGGATGAAAAAAGTGAGAAATAATGTTCAGAATGTGGTCTTTCAAAAACGTAAACAAACATGTCACATGTTTGGAATAGCGACGCTTCAAGTGGCCATGGGCCTTTCCAACCCTGGGAAAAAAAATCTCGTACCGCCCAGTGGCATCCCACTGTGGTCAAGTGGTAGCGTACCGGAATTTGCAGTCTGTTAGGGGTTTAGCGACTCCGTAGGTGGGACGAACTAAACACTGGAAAGATTAACATGTTTCCTCG